>JAAKBH010000640.1:0-165894 GCA_019776075.1 Amaranthus palmeri | reverse complement strand
TATATATATATATATAGATATTAGATATATACCAATATATATATATTATATAATATCTCTCTTCTATATATATTATATATATATATATATATTCTATCATATCTATCTATTCAATATATATCTAGGATCAAATGAGAAGGGGTCTCAAAATGAGAAGGGTGAGAAGGAATCTCATCCGTCTAGATCAAATATCAATGGTCTGGATTAGTTAGCTCCTTGCACGCGGTTCATTATCTCCTTGCACGCGGTTCAGCATAATTTTTTACCCATTTTTTTACGTTTTATAAAGATACTATGTTCTTTGAAAAAGATACTATGTTATGAATAAGGGTTACTATGATTATGTATAGTTAATGTCTTCTCTTAATCTTATACAGAACATCGTAACTTTTTAGAATAAACATAGTAACCTTTAATCATAACATAGTATCATTTTCTAAAAACATAGTAACCTTAAATCATAACATAAAATGGAGAAGAAAATCGACGAGAGAGATGATTTTCACCCGTTAGATTTTAATAAGATCAATGGCTATAAATCCTTCTCATCCTTCTCATTTTGAGACCCCTTCTCAATGGATCCCTCCCCTATATATATATATATATATATATATATATATATATATATATATATATATATATATATATATATATATATATATATATATATATATATATATATATATATATATATATATATATATATATATATATATATATATATATATATATATATATATATATATATATATATATATATATATATATATATATATATATATATATCATCACCATCCTACCCAGTGTTTCCCGTCCATAGAGAACTATAGACAGGGTATGAGGAGGGAAGGACAGCGGCAACTCATACCCATAAAGGAGAGCATGACCAAAAAGAGTCCCCCGACTCGAGAAAAGATGAGGATAAGAACCCTATAACATACTTCCAAGGAATCAGTAATCTAAAACATGAATAAGACGCCTCCAACTACCCCTGTCCCTAGTCATGTCCTTAGAGAGGTTCAACTCGTGCATGCCAATTTTAATTTGCTCATCCCATGTTCTCTTAGGCCTTCCTTGACTCCTCTTACCCCTCTACTATAATGCTTTCTACCCTCCAAACAGGGGCGTCGAATGTTTTTCGTTCCACATGTTCAAACCATCTCAATCTACTTTCGCGCAATTTTCCAGAGATAGAGGCAACCCCAAATTTGTCTCTAAACTCTTGGTTCCTAATTCGATCCATCAATGCATGTAGTGGGCATAGCACACCTTGATTCATTAAAGTAAATCTTTAACTTAATGACCAATACAATTCCTCAAAAAGAGGTTCATATATGCAGTGCATGAATGACTCTTATGGTATACTTCTATAACTTAAACAAAAGGAGTAGTCATGTAACACTAAAGCTAGTGGTGAGTTGGCCTTTTTATTGATCTATCCATAATCTATAATCTATCTATAACTATTACTAAAACAAAACACGCTTACATCATCAACTTTCAAAATTGTTTACGTGTCACTTCCTCATTAAAAGTTTTCCCTCCTTAATTAAATCATGATGTCATTGTTATTATGATCTTTGACTTTCTATTTTCTTATTTTGAATATATTATTTTTCTTATTAATTGTTTTTTTTAATTTTTTGGGTCAAATCATATTTAATGTATTAGAAATCTATATATTATATTTTATTTATTTTAATTATTTATAAAAAATTTTAAATTTTACTATTTGTTAAATGAATATTATTTAGTGTATTGGATATTTTGAGATAGTCAAAACGTAATATACTCTTTTTTTTTTTTGAAATAAAACGTAATATACTCTTATTAGGATTTGTTTTTGTTATTTATACTCTTAGATCCTTAAATGCAATGATTAATTCTAATATGATGTTGGTTATAACTATCTTTATATATTTTTATGGAAAAAAATGACGTTTAAACTAATAAAATAGTTTTACATATTCCTATGTATTTATATTTGGTTTTAAAGTGCGCTATTAATAGTAATAATATTTAATACTTCTACAAATTAATGTAATAGTTATTTTTGTTAGCAAAAATTAATAAGTTATTTTCTATTAAAGAAACTCATAATTTCTTATTGTACTCAGGGTACGAACCATATAATCTTTTATTAAAAATAAATAAATAATAGAAGTATAAATCTATAATCTATAACTATTACTAAAACAAAACACGCTTACATCATCAGCTTTCAAAATCGCTTACGTGTCGCTTCCTCATTAAAAAATTTCCCTCCTAAATTAAATGATGATGTCATTGTTATTATGATATTTGACTTTCTATTTTATTACTTTGAGTATGAGTATGTTATTTTTCTTATTAATTGTTATTTTTTATTTTTTTGGGTCAAATCATATTTAATGTAGTAGTAAACTATATAGTATTTTATTTATTTTAATTATTTATAAAATGTTATTGGATATTTTGAGATAGTTAAAACGTAATATACTTTTATTAGGATTTGTTTATCTTTGACTTTCTACAAATTGATGTGATGTTTATTTTTGTTAGCAAAAATTAATAAATAATTTTCCATTAAAGAAACTTATAATTTCTTATTGTACCCATGGTACAAAACATTTAATTTTTTTATTAAAAATAAAAAAATAATAAAAGTATAAATATTATTATATTGCGCACAATACAAAATATGTCAGAAAATTTGATAAAACCATGCATCGCATGGGCACTATCTAGTATAATATATTACGCACAATGCAATATATGATATAATGTACGTAGTGTATACAACTGCTCATAGTGAAACGAAATATAAATGTAATACACCAATAGGTCAGAAAATTTGATAAAACCATGCATCGCACGGGAACTATCTCATTTTTATAAAAACCAGATTCTCAAATCTCAAGACATATTACATGCAAAGTAAAAACTTTAATACATGACAATTCCATTCAAGCTAAGCAAATGGTATATTATGAGAAGAATATATAACTGATCAAGACTTGTAGAACTAAAATATACTAAAGGTTCCCACAACCTAATAAAGGAATTCGTACTATTATTCTAACAAATTATCAAATTTTTTTTATCGAGAACACCGCTTCGTTCTACAATATACCTAAATGACTTTATTAGTGATATTGGGAACCTTCACTCCACAATCTTATAAAGGTTCCCACAATCAAGAAATTTTTCAGCCAAAATTACAATAATTATTCATTTTCATTACCACTGTTTATTATCACCTACCAAATGGGCCGTTATAACTTTTATTTAATCTCTCATCTAAACAAGGTTTAGCATTTGGATGTACTATGTATTCACAACCATACCATTCTATATATAGAGGTTTTTTGATTCTCTATTAATAACAAACACTATAACATCGACATATATGAACTTATACAAGTTATTACAAGTTATGATACCACATAAAATCTAAAATGCATGTTAACAGTGAAACTTGTTTGGTTACCACTATTATCCTTGGAATTTTAAGTTCCTAGGAAATAGTATTATGTTAATTTGTTTGGTTGCCAAAAAATCTAAAATTCCTAGGAATTATAAAATCTAAGGGAAGTTAATTCCTATGAGACATAGGAATTAGATTACCATGTACCCCCTTGGTCATTAACAATTCCCATGAATTATTTCCAAGGAAATGAAAATTCCTAATGTCAAACAAACAATATTAAGTAATTCCTAGGAAATTGACAAAGGAAGTAAATTCCAATGAATTACAACTTCCCATTGGAATTTAATTCCTACGTCAACCAAACGACTCCTAAAAATTCCTTACAGTATAAATAACTACTCCTTTCTATTCAGCCTAAATGTCTTATTTAGTTTTTTCACACTTACCGAGACAACATTTTAACCCTTAATATCTTAAAATTTTCCGTAATTAAAAATTATAAAAATTTGATATTAATAATCCTTGTATCGAAACGAAACAAACAAGATCCCACATAACCATGTTTTAACTTATAGATTAAAAGTAAAATATAAATTAAGAGTGATGAGTGAATAATGTCAAAAACCTAAATATGACATTTAGACTGAATAGGAGGTAGTATTATTTTTATTTGTCCCCTGGAATGAAAACCTGGAAGTAATTAAATGGCCCCTCGTGGCATGACAGGTTATGGAGTAGTAGTAGTAATAGTAAATTAGTAATTGTTTAAAGAAGAGTGCATGATGAATCAGTACTTGGTCGAGTAGAAGAAAAGCAGAATAGAAAAACAATAATAATATGTAGTAAGTAATAACCACACACAAATAAATATTAAAATATCAAAGATGCATTTGACATAATGACGCTTCTGTGTGCTCAAAAGACATGACATCCATCCATAAGGTTTTGCCCCTTTGATTCCACTACTAGTTGCCCCATATCAAAACATCATTTAACTAAATTTAACAATCCAATCGCTAAACGTATTCTAATTATACGTGCTTTCCACGCACTTTTTCACTTTCAAGTATGATTAATACTCCCTTTAATGAAATTTAGATGATGTCCCATTTATCTGGGCACGGTTATTAAGGGTAGTGTGGAGTCCATTAAAAAGATGGCAATTTGGTATTTTAATTGATTAAATTTTAATGGTAAAGGTGGTTGTTGGGGTATTGTAAGTAGTAAAAGTGGGGTTTTTTTGTCATTACATGTGTGAACATAAGGTATTTACGCAAAAAAAGATTGACGAAAAAAGAAATGTGACAATTGATATGAATTTTCCAACTAAGAAAATGTGACAACTAAATAGAATCGGAGGAAATATATATTTCCTTTGGATTTTAATAGTTGCTAAAGTTCCTGTAACAACAACTTTTCATTAATTGATCTTACTTGGTATATATTTCTTCATTTATAATGTAAAACATACTTAAGTAGATAGGATCTTGTTTGATTCGTCTTTATATATATATATATATATATATATATATATATATATATATATATATACACACACACACTTTATCTGTCTGTTAAAGTTCTCATTAATAACGCTAACGGTAATCAAGGAAAAAAATTATTAGAGGATTGATTTACTATTTTATTGAATAATAAATTGATGCAAGAAAAGCGCGTGGCATTAACATTAAAAAATAATTAAAATAAAATTAGTAGAAAAAATATGAGAGTCACAGCTATTAAAATGTTAAAATTTAATGGAAAGCATGTTGTGACCATAAGTAATATAAACATTTTAAAATGATGGTAGTGGAGAATTGTGAAGACCATAAGCATTATTAAAATATTAAAATGAGGACGACCAAAGTAAATTATGTCCAAAATATACAATATAGATAGAAAGATCGTTCAGGAGAATAACAAATGAAAAAACTAAAACGGGAATTGAAATATAAATAGAATGAAGGAGAACAACAAATACGATAACTCAAAATGTAAAATGAGAACAACTTTAAGAAACAAATTGAGTAGCATTTAAGAGTGTTGGATATGTCGAAGAGTATTTTTTATGAAAACTACTCTTCCGTTCCCTGATGAAGTTCTCACAAGGAATGTTTACGAAAATTAAAAAAAATAAAATCTTTTATATAGTAAATATAGTATTTAATTAAATACTAAATATAATGAAAGAAATGTGAGGATCATAAACATTAAAAGAATATTAAAAAAAAGTGGAAAAATATAATAACTACAACTAATAAAAAGAATAATTTCAAAAAACATACAAGGACATAAAAAATGTAAAAATATTTACATGAATTAAGTTAGCGGAAGATATGTAAGGATTGAGGACCATAAGCACTATTAAAATATTAAAATGAAGATGAACATGATTATTTTTGTCCAAAACCTGTAATATAAATAGAAAGATTTATTGTGACAACAACAATTAAAACATCCGATAAATAAAAACTTTTTTAAGGAACGGAGGGAGTGTTTTTTAACGGAAAATGAAGATGATACTTATCGGTTATAACTCCTAGCTCCAACAATTTAGATATTGGGAACTCAATGGTAGTATATTTCCTTATATTGTTAGAAGAAAAATTTTTGTAGCAGGATAAAAATTATTTTCCTATCAGAATTTTCGCTTTTAAATATCTCTGCAAACAAAAACAAAAAAGAAAATAATCACCCATACAAACCACTTTATGTGTTTTCTTTTGTATTAGTGTTGTTTGAAAGTTACTAATATATATATATATATACATAAACCTTTCAATCATAATGGACTAATTGTATGATCGATGATGTAATCTATCATTGACTTGTGTAGATTTTTTTTTTTCTTTAGTTTATCTTCAAATTAAACTTGTTTACTTTAAGTAATAGAATTTTTTTTTGGAGGAATTAACATTAGTAGAATTAATTCACTAACTTGCACTAATCTATCTATATCTATAACTAAAATAAAACACGCTTACATTATCATACCTCCCAAACTAATGAAGTGTCACTTTGTAGATTAAACATACTTTGTAAAATTAATATTGAATCAAATATTAGCTATTATATGCAATTATTAATTGATTGAAAATGAATAATCAATAATTTAGAATTCATTTTGTTTATTTTTTAAATATTATAAACAACAATAAAATGAAAAAAAATCGTGCATCACACGGGGATTATCTAGTAATAGTAATGAATCAACATTTTAAATTTCAATTCCTTTTTTTGATTGATCAAGGTAATTTTGTTAACTTTTGTACTTTTGAAAATGAGACTACCGAGTACGGATTTAAAGGTTGAAATTTTTTCATATTGAAAGGAGTTGAATTAATTAAGGTTATGTTTGAAAACTAGCATTTCATTTCAAATTATGCTATGTTTGGAAATGGGAATTTCATTTAAAAATATAGATTTGACTTAAAATTAGTGTTTCGCAAATACTAGAATTTCAAATTTGAATTTGAATCAAATCCACAATTGTCATTAAAATGGTATAAAGATGAGGATTTGAGGATGACCTCTCAAACCTTGTCATTCTCAAATTCTACATTCATGATTACATAATTGAAATCATTAATTTGAAATGAAATGCTAGTTCCCAAACACAACCTTAATGATTTCAATTATGAAATTATGAATGTAGAATTTGAGAATGACCTGAATTTGAGAATGAAAAGATTTGAGCAGAGGCCATTCTCAAATCCTCATCTTTAAACCATTTTGATAACAAATTGTGAATTTAATGCAAATCCAAATTTGAAATTCTTGTATTTGACAAACACTAATTTTAAGTCAAATCTATATTTTCAAATGAAATCTTCATTTCCAAACATAGCATTGAAATTTAAAACGATGAGAGTAGAATTGATGATGTTCCGAATTATCAAGTTACACGAAACTGAATAAAATAAAAATACATTTAGAAGAACATATGCTAACATTGTATTATAAGTATATAACTAGATAAATATGTGACATTCAATCTTTAAGTGGTTTCAATTAAGTTTTTATCTTGGTCAAACTTATATATATCTAATTCAGGTAGGGCCATTTTAAGCAATCATACATTCTACTAACTTTAATTATTGTATAATAGCAAAATGGAAGTTTGATTGATAACATGTTATTTTTTTTTCATTGGTTAGTATTAATGAAATTTGGTTGATTTGCATTTTTTACACTTACCATATTTACAATTTTAGATTTTTGAAAAAAAAAACTCATGCATTAATGGATGCAATAATCACACTTATTCTAATTACACAGTTGTATATACATGCACTGTTTAAAAAATTATAATGGGAAATATATAATATACTATGTAGAACATTATATATCGTCTAATAAAATTCTGGAATTGCATCGTATAGAAAATTATACTACAGAATAAATTACATTTATTCCAGTGTAATTGTAATGGAATTGCGTACAATATAGAAAATTATATTGTAAAATTACATTGTGTATAAAATTATACTACAGTTTAGGAAATTACTTGAAGTACATAATCACCTCTTTTTTCATTTTATTATTTAAAAGTAAAATGACATAAAATTGAATTAATTGATCATTAAAATCAGTCATTTATATTATTAGATTACCATAATTACAATTTTAAATTTTAGGAAAAAACGTGAAGTATGATTTACAATCTAAAATTTCAATAAATATTTACGTATTTAAAAATCCGTGAATTGCACGGATTTCTATCCTAGTACTAGATAATTTTGATTCACTAATTTTAATTTTTCAGTTTAGTATGTTTCTCAAATTGAGTTGTTAAAGTCAAATTGATTATCTACGTTTCCTATTTTTAAAGGTTTTTTTAATTTATAATAAATCATTTATCAATATAATTCATGTCCTTACAATATAAGAAAAATTACTTAGAATAATCCAAACTATTCATGATTTTCCTACAATAATCCCAACTATTGATTATTAACCATGAATAATCCCAACTTTGAGGGGTATTTTCCTAGAATATACTTGGGTAACCTGATGACCTGCTATAGTAGGTAATTCACCAAAAAAATAAATTAAATATTAGTTTAAAAATAGAAAATATTATTGAAAAATTACATAAAAAATCCTAAATAATAAAAAAATTCATAAATTTTTTATGAATATTTTTTAACATTTTTTGTGACATTTTATTTTAATTTATCTTTTTATTTTAAAAAATAAAACTTGTTATAGCAAGTCATCCGGTCACCGGGCTTACTCTAGGAAAATGCCTTCAAAGTTGGGATTATTCATGGTTAATCAATAGATGGGATTATTGTAGGAAAATCATGAATAGTTTGGATTATTCTAAGTAATTTTTCCTACAATATATGGTAATGAGCTATTAGAGTTTTGTAATGTTATTTTCTTTTGGTTCGTCTTTTTAACTTTGCAATATTTGAATATTTGGAAGTAATTTCACTGTTTTTTTTAATTCTTATCAACACATTTTCTCTCATTTCTTTCATCGATAATCATAATTTACACAATTTAGTAGGAGTAATTTATATCATTTCTCTATTACTTAAGACAACGCTAGACAAAATTACCTTTTAACAAAATATTTTAAAAATATCAATCAAGAAATTGTATAATACAAGATTTATATTGTTGGAAATGTGACTTTAATTTTATAAATAAACAATAAAATAAAGTTACATGTTTGTAGTAGAAAAACAAATTACATATGACAAGTTCAAACCTTTGCTTAACATACACCAAATGTAGATTACATCATCGGGAATCACCATATATCGATCATAGTAACAAGAAGATTTTGTTTGATCTTGATATAAATTCTAGGCGAGATGCTCTTTCCTAAAACATCATTTCCTCCCTACTACTGTGCTTGGGAATAAACAGGAAATATGTTCTGAGATACAAAGAATTACACTAACTTCCGAGCATAAGCGGAAGAAGATAAGAAAATTACAAACGAGAATTTCAAGTCCTCAATGTAAAATGCTAGAGAAGAAAAGATATCAGAAATTGCATGTCTCAAATAACACACAAGCCTTCTATATTTATAGAATAGCTCATACTGGTTCATGAAGCAACATATTACTTCATGAAACACGAGGTTGATCCGTGAAACATGAGATCGATTCATGAACTCATGTCGCCTTTCACTCAACCCTTACATCCCAAATAACATGGCTAAAAGTAACCATAATAACTGTAGGAAGTTATTGTATAACCATCAAAATAAAGCAAAACGTTACACGAAAATTTTCCGGAAAAACACGTTAGTCGCGGACCGCAAAAAAGGTCACGGATCGCGACTTGTGCGCCCCAGAAAACAAAAACTTTTTGTGTAATTTTCGCGAGCCGCGAACCAAATCACGAGCCGTGACTTTTATGTTTTGATTAAAACATATAAATTTCAACCTTGGGATAATATAAATTATTTTAATTAAATTATTTATTTAATTTAATTAATTATCATTCCGATTACCATTATACACCTCTAAATTCCAACATACATGTGAAATCAAAACTATCAACCTAGAAACACAATTAAAATCGAAACACAAAAAAATACAACACATATGATGTAGAAGTAATACCAAGTACCTTGGATAACGACTTAGTTGAAGTTGAGTGCATAGCATGGTGCTATCTTTAAAAGCCTTTTGGTTATTTGTATCTTGTAGTTTTAAATTTCTCAATGTTAGGTGGTAAATTGCCATCAAATAAAAGCGAACTCTCAATTCCTTTTGTACATATTTATAATTGATATAAATGACACTATAAAACCCCAAGAACTAAGGTGACGTCTCAAGAACACGCTCTAAACAAACACCCAAAACAGAACCGAAAAGAAATCAACAATGCAATGCAAATATGAAACTTAAAGATCAAAATAAAGCACACCAAAGATTTAGAGTGGTTCACCCCAAGAAAGATGGGCTACATCCACTTTCCTAGCCTAGATGTCTTATTGATATCTTCAAAGTTTCCCAATGGAGAGATACACCAATGATGTTTATAATTGAGGAAGAGAGAAAATATGGAGAGTGATTAATCTTTGTAGAGAGAGATTAGGTAATGAAAAGCTATCATAAAATCACTATGTGTTAGTCTTATTTATAGTTTATAGGACATAACACTTACAAGAATATCCTAAGGCTTATTTCAAGAAATCCGCAAAATGACCATAAAGACCATTTTGCCCTTAGTTATAAACCACCTCATTTACCCATAATCAAAGGACCTTAAGTCACACATAATCACCACAATCTCCACCTTGACTTAAGTCCGCAAACATCCACTCAAACACGTAAACCATCATTACAAAAATAAACGATCAATAAGACATCATCCTTAACTGGGCTTTGTGTAAATCACATACACGATTCTTGGTGAGGAAATCACATCCTCCTTCTATATGCAAATCACATGCATCACCTTAACTCCACCTTAACCTCAACACTAACACAATCACATGTTAAATGAGGCTAGCCCAACCAAGTCCACACATAGACTAAACTTTGGATATGGTAAAGGTTTAGTCATCATATCGGCCGGATTGTCCTCCGTTGTTATTTTAGCCAACAACACTCGTCCTTTTTCAACATCATCACGAACGAAGTTGTATTTCACATCAATATGTTTCGTTCTTCTATGAAACGTATTTTGGTTCCTAGCCAAATGTATTGCGCTTTGGCTATCACAATGCACACATATTGAATTCAATCTTGGACACAATTCCCCTATGAGACCCTTTAACCATTTTGCCTCCTTAAATGATTTCGCCGCTGCGATATACTCCGCTTCGGTAGTCGATAATGCCGTAACCTCTTGTAGTGAAGACATCCAACTTATAGCCGTATCACCCAAAGTGAAAACCATGCCCGAAGTTGACTTTCTACTATCAAGATCACCCGCAAAATCAGAATCGCAATATCCAATGAGCCCGGTGTCGTCAATCCCAAACTTGAGGCATACATACGATGTACCCTTCAAGTACCTAAGAAGCCATTTAACCGCCTCCCAATGCTGTTTTCCAGGTTTACTCATATACCTACTAACCATACTCACCGCTTGTGCGATGTCCGGTCGGCTACACACCATAGCTTACATGATACTTCCTACGGCATTTGTGTATGGGACGCCTCTCATGTCTTCTTCCTCTTGCTTGGTCCGAGGGCATAAATCTTTTGAGAGCCTAAAATGGGAAGCAAGAGGCGTAGAAACTTTCTTAGCATCATCCATTGAAAACCGCTTCAAGACTTTCTCTATGTACCTCTTTTGATGTAGATACAAATGCCCTTTGTTTCTATCCCTCACTATCTCCATTCCTAAAATCTTCTTGGCATCTCCCTAATCTTTCATGTCAAACTCCTTTGACAATTGACCTTTTAGCACCTCCACCTCAAGCAAATTCTTGCAAGAAACCAACATGTCGTCGACATATAAGACTAGGTAGATCAAGGGCCCCGCATCCGTACTCCTCATGTAGACACAACTATCATATGAGCTACGAGCAAAATTATGTGCCATCATAAAGGCATCAAATTTCCTATACCATTGTCTTGAAGATTGTTTCAAGCCATACAAAGACTTCTCCAATTTGCACACATAATTTTCCTTTCCGATCACCTCAAATCCTTCCGGTTGTTGCATATATATCTCCTCGTCTAAATCACCGTGGAGAAAAGCCATCTTTACATCCAATTGATGTAACTATAAGTCCTTCATCGCCACCAAAGCTAGTAAGGACCTAATCGAGGCATGTTTCACTACCGGAGAGAACACTTCATGGAAATCAATACCTTCGACTTGTGAATAACCCTTCGCAACTACCCTTGCTTTGTAGATGAGACCACTTTCACTTGACAACCCTTCTTTCTTTTTGAAGACCCACTTGCACCCCACAATTCTTTTATTCTTGGGTGCTTTCACAATAGACCAAGTACCATTTTTCACCAGAGATTCCATCTCTTACTTCATGGCTCCAAGCCACTTACTTGCGTTTACCAAACTCATGGCTTCCTTGAAAGAACCCGGATCATCACCACCTTCTACCTCACTTGCGACCGTGAGAGCATAGGCCACGTAATCACACTCCTCAATGTACCTTTTTGTTTGCTTTATATGCCTCTTTGACCGATGTACATTGTGAGATGTTGATTCCATCGGTTGATACGTCTCATTCTCAACCCTTGGCTCTTCATTTTCATTAGGTGACTCCACCTCCTCACAAGCATCATGTGTTTTACCTACATTGTTAGTCTCAACAATATCCAAGGGACAAGCAAAAAATAGATGACTCATCAAATTTAAAATCTCTAGAAGTTATAACCCTTCTAGTCTTGTCACACCAAACCCTATATCCCTTGACTCCCAACCCATAGCCAACGAAAACACATTTTCTGGCCCTAGGTTCAAGTTTCCCCTTATTAACATGAATATAAGCATTACATCCAA
The DNA here is from genome assembly GCA_019776075.1 of Amaranthus palmeri. Classification (NCBI taxonomy): domain Eukaryota; kingdom Viridiplantae; phylum Streptophyta; class Magnoliopsida; order Caryophyllales; family Amaranthaceae; genus Amaranthus; species Amaranthus palmeri. The sequence goes on along the minus strand of JAAKBH010000640.1, from coordinate 153,038 downwards.
ATATTCTTAAATTTGAATAATCAATAGGAGAAGAACGCCATACCTCTTGAGGACACTTGAAGTCAAGAGCGGAGTGTGGAGAACGATTGATCAAATAACATGCCGTCGAAACCGCCTCGGCCCAAAACTCTTTTCCAAGTGTCGCTTGACTCAACATGCACCTTGCCCTTTCTAACAACGTCTTATTCATCCTCTCAGCCACCCCATTTTGTTGCGGCCTACCTACACATGTGCGATGCCTTGTGATACCCTCCTTAGCGCAAAACTTGAGAAACTCTTTCTCAACGAACTCAAGCCCATTGTCGGTCCTCAATGTCTTGACCTCATGCTCCATCTTCTTCTCTACCATTGCCTTCCACTCAATGAAGACACTCATCACCTCATTCTTAGTCTTGATAGAGAAACACCAAACTTTTCTTGAGTAGTCATCAATGAACGTAAGAAGATAACTACACCCACCTAAGGACACCTTTCTTGATGGACCCCAAAGATCCGAATGTATGTTATCAAGAATGCCTTTAGTATTATGGACAGCGGGTTTGAAGCTTACACGTTTGTGTTTCCCATAAACACAATCTTCACAAAATGGTAACATCCCAAGCTTCTTTCCCCCAAAAACACCCTTCTTACTCAACACATTCATCCCTTGCTCACTCAAGTGCCCAAGTCTCATGTGCCAAATTTTGGTTTCTTGCTCACTCATAGTGGAGGAAGATACGTTCGCCGAACCGGTAACCAAAGACCCTTGCAACACATACAAACGACCCACCATGCTACCCTTCATCAAAATCAGCGACCCCTTAGAAACCTTCAATTCTCCACCTTCACAAGTGCACCTACATCCAAGAACATCTAATGTACCCAAGGAGATAGGTTCTTTTTCAAACTGGGAACATGCCTAACATCACTAAGAACTCTAATCACCCCATCATGCATCCTTATGGATATACTCCCAATACCCACAACCTTACATGTGTCATCGTTACCCAAAGTAACACTCCCCCCATCTACCTTTTCATAAGTAGAGAAGTACTCCTTATGGGGAGTCATGTGAAAAGAGCAACCCGAATCAAGAATCCACTCACTATCCCCTTTGTACCCATGTGTAACCACCAAGGCTCCACCATCATCGCTATCATGAACATAGCTCACTTCTCCGGATGTAGTCCCTTTAGACTCTTTCTCCATTCTCTTATACTTCCAACAATCCTTCTTAATATGCCCTTTCAACTTGCAATAGTGGCATGTCTTGGCCTTGTTTGAAGCCCTAGACTTAGACCTACCTTTGTTCTTTCCCCCAAAACTACTATCATTCATTCTACCCCTTACAAACAACCCATCATTGGTACCATTCTGTTTTTGGGTTAATTGTCTCTCAATTAAATCCCTTTGCACCAATGCCTTCCTTACTTCATCACTACTAAGGACATCTCTCCCATATAGTAGTGTTTCCCTAAAGTTCTTGTAAGAGGAGGGTAAAGAACAAAGCAAGAATATGGCTAACTCTTCATCATCTATCACCACATCAATATTATGTAAGTCCATGACTATAGTGCTAAACTCATCTAAATGGGGTTTTAAAGAACCACCTTCTTCAAGCCTAAGGTCATAAACTCTACTCTTCAACAACAACCTATTTGTGACACTCTTGGCCATGTACAAAGACTCAAGTTTATCCCAAATACCCTTAGTAGTAGTCTCCTTCTCACAACCTCCCTAAGCACCTTATTTGACAAGCACAATTGAATTGCACTCAAAGCCTTTGAGTCAATTTCTTCCCATTTAGTCATGGTCATCCCTTGTGGCATCTTATCCTCTCCATCCAAAGCCTTTTGCACTCCATGTTGCACCAATATGGCCTTCATCTTCACTTGCCATAACCCGAAATTTTGATTCCTATCAAACTTTTCGATATCAAACTTCATGGATGCCATTTTCAATGCAAGAACGATCAAGAAACCTTCTAAACACCTTCAAGAACTCTTTGCTCCGATACCAATTGATATAAATGACACTATAAAACCCCAAGAACTAAGGTGACGTCTCAAGAACACGCTCTAAACAAACACCCAAAACAGAACTGAAAAGAAATCAACAATGCAATGCAAATATGAACTTAAAGATTAAAATAAAGCACACCAAAGATTTAGAGTGGTTCACCCCAAAAAAGATGGGCTACATCCACTTTCCTAGCCTAGATGTCTTATTGATATCTTCAAAGTTTCCCAATGGAGAGATACACCAATGATGTTTATAATTGAGGAAGAGAGAAAATATGGAGAGTGATTAATCTTTGTAGAGAGAGATTAGGTAATGAAAAGCTATCATAAAATCACTATGTGTTAGTCTTATTTATAGTTTATAGGACATAACACTTACAAGAATATCCTAAGGCTTATTTCAAGAAATCCGCAAAATGACCATAAAGACCATTTTGCCCTTAGTTATAAACCACCTCATTTACCCATAATCAAAGGACCTTAAGTCACACATAATCACCACAATAATTTGTATAGAATTATTTGCAAAATATAGATTTCAATTTTAAAGTTTAGATATTTTGTAGAATATACAACTTTAATGGTGTAATTTTTGCAAATTACAAACACCAAAGTATCAATGGGTGTTCAGGTAAAATTACAGGAATTTAACCATTTATTGGTCGGAAGTTTAGGTTAAGTGATCGGAATCCTGTGATTTGACATAGATATTATAAACATTGATATTTTGGTGATTGTAATTTTAAAAAAAAGCTTTAATTCGCAAAAGTTCCTAAATTCAAAGCTGAAATTCGCAAATTATCCATTTATTTATTTCATGACATGATGATAATATGATGTGGAGCATAAACACTTTGTTTTTCTTTGCTTGAAAATCTACAAGTAGAGTTCACGGTCTATTTTATATGATGTGGATTATATAAGATAAGGTGAGACATTAATTATCAGATTAAAATTTTGATTTAATTAGTTTATTAATATGGTATTAGAAGTTTACAACCAAAAGTGTTTGGGGCTTGATGGATAGAGCACCTGTATGTTGAGTTGAAGATTTGAGGTTTAACCCCTACTTGACGCAGATATCAGTTGGGGATTTTTTAACTGAGTACATCCTTTTTACTTCCTCCTTGAGAGTAACATTTAAGGTTCGTTAGCATTTTTCAGGAAAAAAAAAACCTACCATCCCGACCCTACTTTTTGCGGGATTCTGAGAGTGTCTTTTACCTTCACCTCTATATGGTATTACAAGTCAATGTAATTTAAGTCATGTTTGAATCTCATCCGCCCTTATTTTAAATAGATTATTTAGCATCGAGTATAAGAGTTACATTACATTTATATATCTTGACACTTCAATCATCAACTTAGAATTTTTTTTTTCTTATAATTAAAATCCAAAAATATTAAATTTATGTATTTGAGGACAACAATCACTTTACTTTAGTATCTCTAACACGAAACTCACTTCCACCATAAAAACGTAACTAATTCTTTAAAGTAGTCAAAAAAATATTTCTTACCCATTAGAAATGTCTTTGAACACTTTTAGAAATTTTTGGGTGAGATTGGAATAAAGTATGGGTCCATTCTCTAAAAATAATTTTTGGTTTTTATTTAAAGTTTTCCCATAAGTGATTTAGCGATATTTTATATGGTATTTAGTGGTATATGTAATTGTTACTTCCTCCGTTTCTTTTTGTTTGTCCATTTTAAGTTTGTCCACTTTTAGAGAGGGAAATTTAAATTAGATTTTTGAAATATATATTGATGGTAAAATATATTCATATAAGATTTTGTTAGATTTGTCTTGATACAAAGTTTTTTAATATGTAATTTTTATAATTTTTTATGATGCTTACTTAGCAATACTAAGGTTTAAAATTTGCTAAAAAATGCGAGCAAAAGGTAAAGTGGACAAATAAAAAGGAACGGATGGAGTACTATAGTCTATAGTGAATTTGTAAGAAATGTCACTAGATCCTATGTTGCAAAAAAACTTTTTTGTAATTTTTTAGTATGCTGCTAAAGGGTCTAATAAATGTCATTCTGATTATTTTTTTAATTCACCTCCACTCAAAGTTGGATTATCCATATTTCAATGTTACTCCAACTCGGACTTTCGGACCTAGCTCCAATAAAGTTCGGATTATTTTCAAGCTTATTCTTATCAATATTATATCAATGATTTAAAAGTATAGAAATTAATAGAGTTGTTTTTTAAATATAACTTAAAAAAGAAAATATGTAAATAAAATTCAACATAAAAAGCAAAGATAGTTCTACAATTAGAATTAAACAAAATAGTCCTTCAACAAGAACTTAGCAAAGAAAAAATTGTAATGTATTCATTAGCAGCACAAGATTATATAAATGATCAAGTCTTGAATTCTCTATGATCAACATCATTTAATCCATCCTTAGATCCCTAATGCACAAGTTTAGAAAAGTACTATAAGCATAAGTGATGTAATTAGAAAAGAATAATTTAAATAAAAAAATAAAAACATATTCATTATCATTCTTGTTCGATAGCTTCCACATTCTCATCTTAAAATTGGTGCATATTGAAGAGGATTTTTTAGTGTCTACAAATTTAAAAGAATAACATTAATAAATTTTATAACTACATTATCTATAATGTACATACGAATGAAATTAAATTAAATACATTTGAATTCTATATGCCTCTAATTTTGAAGGCATATTAATGCTTTGATAGTGTCAGAAAAAACCTTGCTACACTTTCAAAAGCAACAGTTGAGATAAGAATTGCAAACATGTCTCTAGCAATCTTAATTATATATAATAGAAAACTTGCTTGAGTCCGCATTCCACCATTTCAACAAATTAATTTTGTTTTCATCCATCACAAGTCTTTTCTCCTATAAATATATCTCTACGCATTTGTGTGGCTTTTTATTTGGTTAAATAGAAATATATTTTTCCCACAAGCTCTCCACATCACTCGAATCTTCAGTTATATCTATGACTCAAATATCAAGTTTGCAGATTTAGTTTGAGTAAATTTATTTCATTTAATTTTAAATATGAAATTTGAATTTGCTGTAAAAGAAAAAGACTTAAATTTGGTTCAAAGTGGATGTCGGCCAAAACTTGGCCAAATTTTGGAGGGTCGAGATTGACTAATAATTTTTTTGGTCATAATTATATTTGATCATTAAGTCAAACAAAAAAAATACATATGCATAAGACACAATTAGCATCAACCAAAACAAGTTTATAGATTAGAATATTTGTGTTAGTGAGAAATTCTTGTATAAGATCGTCTCAGGGTGAGACAATCCGATCCATACAAAGCGCTCAAATTCAAAAACTAAATGTATTAATATATCCAAAGTGTCATTTTTAAATTTTAACATATAACATGATGTATTAAACATTAAATCATTACAGTGCATATTTTGAGTATGAAAGCGAATGTTTTAATTTATTTAGTTGCACAAGTTAGTCCAATTTTAAATTGTCTCATGATAAAATCGATTAGACATATTGAATGAGAATTTTATTTTTGAAGAAAATAAATTATTAAAAAATTAACAATCATGAACTTATTCAATTATCACTTCGTAACCACTAAATTAGAGTAAGAATGATTTGTACTATTAAATATGAAATTTATTGTATGCCTACTCAAAGACTTCAGTGGTATATCTAGGCTTCATCATCTGATTAACAAGTTAAAAAGTACTTGAAAAATCTAGCCAAACTCGGAGGGCAAAGACCCTACCCGCCCCCATATCTCCTGTCATAGGACATCGAATCGAGTCGAAGTTGATTCTAGTCGGAATCAAAGTAACGATTTTTTTATGAGATCAACTCTATTTCATCACTGAAGTAGACTTGAACTATATAATCAGATTCGAAATGAAAGCTTTTCTCTTGCATTCAAATTAGATTAAATTTCTCAAATCGGATCTGATCAAAAGTAGATTAATTCTCATTGAATTACAATCCTTAAATCAGAATTACCTAATATTAAAGTGAGCAACTTTAGGTAATAACCGCTATTTGCTAACTTGTCAAATCACACTCATGTGCAGTGCAGAGATTTCATAGGATCACTATATTTTTTTACAGTTTGCCTTGGGCCCATACATTGTCAAGAACGGCACTGTGTGCAGAAATTTCATAGGATCACTATATTTTTTTATCTTTTACGACGATTTATAAATCACGGTGATTGATTATAATTTTCTTTATTGAAGCAGCCAAATCACATAACCACCTCAAAAATTGGCGCGTGGTTAACTGTCATTTCTGACCCCCGAGAACGTCAACGATAATACACCCCTCTGTGGGGACATCTAACATATATTTAGTACGTGTATGAAAACAAAATGGTACTGACCTGGTGCGCATGATAAGATAAAAAGAAAAATTATGAAAGTGGAAAATATAACGTCATAAACAACATGAATAGCAAAGATGGCCTACTAAAAGTTAATCTCTAATCCAATCCAAATCTAACCCGAAATAAATAAGTTTGGATTGAGATTTTTGACTCAATCAATTAAATAGGTTAATCCAATTTAATTTTTTTTGAATGGAATCCAATTCAATCTTTTTGTTACAACTCTAAATATAGATTTTGGGTTGAATTTTTAAGAGTTATATTTACAAAAAACGGCATTTCAAGAGAGCACCTATTTATCAAATGGATCAGGTTCAGCTTAAAATCTTAAATATAAAATAAACTTGTATAACATATTTAATTAACGAGTTGATTTTGAGTCGAATCAATTATGTAATCAGTCATTTAATAATTTTTCAATTTATTATAGTTTTTACAAAATAAAGAACTTTTAAGCTAATAGTTTAGAACTCAAGCTTAAAAATAAGATTTACTCAATGTGTTAAAAGTTAAAATCATTAATTGAAAACGAAAATTTTTTAACCAAAATCTGATCGAACTAATATATTATAGATTAGTTCAGGTTGAGACTTCCGAACTAAGTAATTAATGAGTTACATTTGAATCAAAAGGTTTCTAACAACCCCAAATTCGAATCTAATCTAACATGATCTGTTTGAAAGGCATACAAGATTAGAGGTGTTCATTCGGGTCATTGGGTTGATTTCGGGTCGGTTCGAAATCGGATTTTGTGTTCACATTGGTTTTTACATAATTATATATATTTTTAAGTCAGGTCAAATCGAATTCGATTATAATATCGAGTGTCTATCGGATCATCAAGTCTGTTTTAAACACCTCTACATACAACAAATGTTAAGAGAGAGAAAAAAGAATGAAAATAATGGACGTGCATTCGCTTACTTAATCATTCTTACTGTAGCAAACGATAACTCATCAGAGTCCACTTCTAAATCATTTTTTAAATCACAACCTAGATTCCAACTAATTCAAATCCAATTAAACTTACACTCATAGGTCTACTTTATTTGCTATAGTTGAAACTCTTACTCTATAATTTTCATTAAAATTGAATCATTTTTCATATTAATTCGTTAATTTATTAATTTGAATTATTTTTATTTTTGAATAATAATTTTCGATTTTTTTAATCTTATTTATATATTTTAACTTTTTTTGAATTTTATCCATATAATTCATTCTTTCTTTTTATTTATTACCACTTTTTTAAAAATCTTATTCTTTCTCTTTAATTCAATTTTATCAGACCAGATGAGTAATATTTTTGTAAAAGTTTAATTTTCATAAATTAAGATTAACAAAGAAATCAAATGCATAAACAAGGGTAGCAAAGAAAAATTAATTGAAAATCATGTTTTATCTTAATACATTTTCTCTAAATAAGTTTTGGGTTGAATTCCCACATAATACTCATTTTTCAAAAAGAAGATTAATTAAAATTTTCTAAAAAATGTAGCAAATATAACATGATAGATATACGAAATAAATGAAGGAAGGAAACATTTGGATTTTCCTTGGAATTATATATTTCTCATATAGCATATGTTGTGGTATAGCAATCGCTTGTATCAGCCATTAAAAACAATGTTTTTACGAGTTGATTGAGGTATTGTCAAATTTACGTTTTTGCTTCTTCTTGCTATATATGCTTATATTCTATTGATTTGATTATGTATAAATCATTTTTTGCTACGAAAAATTATCAGAAATAATACAATATTTTGCTTATTTCTCTATAATAATTTCAATTTTTTATTAACTATGAATAATACCAACTTTGAGGATATTTTCCAATAATATACTTAACATGTTAAAAATCAAATATAATTATAGAAGATTATATGACAAAAAATTGGTAAATTAGTTAATAAACTAAAGTTTATTCACGCTAATTTTTCTCTTATTATTTGAGATTGTTTCTTTTATCGATCTCTCATCTCTTTTATTTTCTTGAATAATCATAAATTAAAAATTATTATTTGCCATATGAATTTATGATACACTAGAATTTATTTTCCTAGAAACTTATATTAGACTTCTCTTGTTTTGTTGGAATTTTTAATTATAAAGTGTTATAAAGATAATAAATTCCTATGTAACATTGCATTTCCACTTTCTTGAAATTTAAACTTCTCTTGTTATTTACTTAAATTTTTGTAAATATAATAAAATCTCATAAAACTATTTCCTAGTAATTTAAGGATATACCTTGCAATAAAATAAGTTACATCCCTATAGTCGTTGATACTTAATAGATATACTTCCCTTGGAATTTATTATTAGTTGTTACAGTTTCTGTAGCAACTATTGTTCACCAATTAATCTTATTTAATATATAGTTCTCTATGTATAATGTAAAATACAGTCAAGTGGAATCTTATTTGATTAGTTTAATGTGTATTTTCTTAATAATAACTTTTTTAGAATTTTTTATCAATATGAAATTAGAGATATTAAAGATTGAAATCGTGCATTGGATAACATGAAAAATAAAAATGTAGCAACTATTAAAAGCCAGAGAAAGTATATGATTATGTAGCATATATAATTGTACAAGATATTTTAATAAAATGTACATTAAAATGATTTTTTTTTTCAAGAAAATGAAATAATTACATAATAACAAGTAAGAAAGTAGTCAAACTAATAAAAATTCTATAATAAAAATTACGCAAAATTTCCTGATTCTCACCTTTTATTATCGACTACCAAACAGGTCATTAGATAAATTAGATGAGTAAGTTATAATGCAAACCATTATTATTATACGTTATCAGGATTCATCCAATAACATCACTACATCCCACCTATTTGCAATATTATTTTCGTTTACGACAAACATATTAAAATATAAATAAAAAAATATATAAAATATAATGATGATGGTATACTTAAGCTAACCTTGCCTTGGTTCTTAATATAATTGTTGTCATTTGTCAAACTGAAAAATTGGATTCCATTATTTCTGGGGTTCTTCTACAGATTCTCCTACATCATTAATTTCTCTCAATTTCAAAATACTTAATTATTTCTTGATGTTCATCAATTAAATTTCAAAATCCAGGTAAATTAATAAAACTTTATATTTCATTCTTATATTTCTTGCTATCTTATCTAATTCTACTAATTAATAGAAGTATGATTCTTTTCTTTTCTTTTCTTTTTGCCTTTTGGGATTTGCTGCTTTTTTCCTAATAATGTTTTTTTTTATTTTTTATTTTTTATGATTTGATATGAAATGAGTATTATTATAGCTAGCTAGTATATGGTATATATAGACTTCAATTTTTGTACTTCTAATTATTTCATTTTATGTTTTTAATTCTTAATAACTTTAATTTTTTGAGTGTATTTTTGTGGGTGGGGTAACTTGTTTTATGTTAGTCGATCACGGGTAAGATTGTGTACATCTGATTTCCATTTGCTTTACTTAGATAAAGTGGAAATTGTAGTTATTGTTGGATTAGATGATCAAGTATGATCATTGATTCTATCTTGTTAAGGTTTTGTATTTTATTACATATTCATGTTCATGATTTGAAGTCATCCTTTGCTTCTTGTTATATTGATCAAACTTTTTATTTTTTTATTTATAAAAAATCAAAATATTATCTAGAAAACAAAAGTAAATATATATATTAATTTTTATATTTGGTTGATGTAAAGTCTTCATCCCATAAAATGTTGCATCCACCAACAACTAGACAGGAAGTTTGATGAACTGTTGCAATAGCTTTGAGTTGGTGTTCAATGGTCATAGTAGTGTATTTATGTAAAGCATTATAACCTTTTTTTGTGGGGAGGGGAGAAAGGGAACATTTAGCTATATCCCCAAAAGCATAGGTGTATAACAGGGGCGATTAAGGGATTTTAGTATAGAGTGAACTGAACATTCATTTGTACCTAAATAAACTCGGCTACTATTCTTCTATATACGTTATAGGTTATATCTTTCAATATAAATAGGATTTTCAATCAAATAACCTAGGCCATGGAATAGGGATGCGCGGGCCTAAATTAAAACCGGGTGTCTTTATTATTGTCTAATTTAATGTGTAATCATAGAGGTTTTAGTCATTCGAAGGTTGATTAACAAAAGTACTTTATTATTAATAGGATGTTCAATCAAATAACCTGTTTGTTTGTACAAGGGTAAGGGTAAGGGTAAGGGTAAGGTTGCGTACATCTGAACTCTACTTACGCGGAAGATACTTAATGACATTAGAATAATGGTTTGTTTGTTGATTTGCTAAATGAGTACCATGTTTTATAAGGATGTTTCTTGAATTATTTCAGCTGATGTATTGCAGGAATGCAGATTGTTGGGGTTGAGAAAGCTAATTGTTGTAGCTAGAGAAGTTGATTAATCATACAATTCTATAAAGAAACATGAATTCAGCATCTGCACAATTCGTAATGTCGAGAAGAATGAATATGTACGAGCCGCTCCACCAGATAAGTTCATGGGTGGATAGTTTCAGAGATGATGCCTTTCCAAATGTGTCTCCTTCAACTGTTGTAGAAGTGAATGGAAGACTAGATACCCAGGTACAGTTTATCAAGATTCTGCTTTTCTTTTGGCCTTCTTTCAATACAAAGGATTCTTCATAAATCAATAAAAGCTTCTGTTAACTTAGAATTTGAATTGTAGTCAGAGGATACTTCATCACATGGAGCACAGGCACCATTGAACAAGTATGATCAGGAAGCATCTAAACCGAATGATAAGGTAAAATATCATCGTCACATCTCTGTTCATATTCACAAATATTGCACGCCAAGAAAGTAGCGCCTTTTCATTACCAATTGATATTAGGATGAAATCTCCCTTGATCTGTTAGTTTGCTCCCAGGCCAGATAGATATTAGCATGGTTTAGGGGTGTTCGTGATATTGACGTATAAATATACAAGATTGTCTATCCAACGTTTCGCACTTTTATGCATATGTTAACTCTTCCATTTTTATTTGACTTCCATTTTCAGACACAAAGACGACTTGCACAAAATCGTGAGGCTGCTCGAAAAAGCCGCTTGCGTAAAAAGGTAGGAAAAAAGCAAAGACATGCTTATGTAGTGACTCCTTATATGTCTCTTGTACTGACATATATCAACTTTGCAACTTTCTTACAGGCCTATATTCAGCAATTAGAGCTAAGTCGTACAAAATTGATGCAGATGGAGCAAGAGCTTGAACGAGTGAGACAACAGGTACAGTGAAAAAATCCTTTTCCTTGACTTGCGTATACTTCCTCTGTTCCATTATGTTTGCTACTGATAGTGACATTTTCTTACACAACATGTCACAATCGGGTGCGAGTATTCCAAAACGGAGGAAGTATGAGTTTCGGAAAAATGTGCACTAACCATTGAAAACCAAAGAAATCCTTAAATGGTTTATTCCAGGGTACGTATATTGGTGGTGGAGTAGAACAGCTTCCTTTCTCCCCAAGTGTAAATTCAGGTATGTCTTCGGGATTTCAGTATCTACCCTTCTTAGAATCCCTTGTTATTTGCTTAATCACAAATTTATGCATTATTTGAATATTCTTTGCAGGGATTGTCGCCTTTGAAATGGAGTACGGACATTGGATCGAAGAGCAAAATAAACAGATTTGTGAGCTCAGGAATGCTTTGAATGCGAATGTTAGCGATGTTGAGCTCCGGATTCTAGTGGATAGTGGCATGAAACACTACTTTGATCTTTTCCAGTTGAAGGGAAGTGCAGCTAAGGCTGATGTATTTTATCTCATATCTGGCATGTGGAAAACTTCTACTGAGCGCTTTTTTTTGTGGATCGGAGGGTCTCGTCCATCAGAATTACTAAAGGTGATGCATATTCTCTTCATGATCTTATATATTTGAAAATCATAAAACTCATAACCATGGTCATGTTAAGTCATTCTATGCATAGTGTAAAAATGTGGTAATGGTTGCAATCATAACCCAAAATATTGGAAGAAAGCATGAGATATCGCTTAACGTCCCAAAAGACTTATTTATGCACCTTTACAATAAGAGAGATATTGTTTCAGGTGTTTGAAAAACATTATAATGCAGTCGATTCGATGCAATGTAATGCAACCTTATTTTTGCGTTATAGTTCTGGGAACTGTGATAGTTGGTCATTAAATGACTTTCGGGATTATTTTGTGCTTGAAAGACAAACTCATGATTATTGTTGTCCAGTGTCACATGATTTGCTACTCTCCTTGTGAATCACAAATCGAAAAAAGCAGATTATAGTCGGTTTTGAACTATTCTTGGGCAAATTTGAGAGAATCACGATTTTAAAATGCAAATTAGCTAGCAAATTATGTTACACTGCTGTTGTCATATTTTGACAATGTCGGAAACATGATCTCAACAGGTACTAGGTCCACAGCTTGATCCCTTGACAGATCAACAAGTCGTGGACGTGTACAACCTCAAACAATCTTGTGAGCAAGCAGAGGAGGCTCTTTCACAGGGGATGGAAAAATTACAGCAAACTCTTGGAGAAACTATCGCAACTGATCACTTAGGCGAAGGAATTTACACATCGGAAATGGCAAATAATGCAATTGAGAAACTTGAAGCCCTTGTTAGCTTTATAAATCAGGTAATAACATCACATTTTCATCAAACAATTCCGTACTGACTTGCTCTTATACTTGGATGTATTTTGTGCTTTTGTTTTTTCTTTCAGGCATCGATTTTGGTAGGCGGGATTTATCTTCAAACCTTTATATATATCCTTGCTAAACGGTTTTCGATTGGATTATCCTTTATTGATGCAAAGATCGGTAAAAAGAAAACTTAAAGCAATGAATGAATATGAAGGGTGCATGTTGAACTACCCGAACCTTATATCAATTTTAATTCAATACTAACTGTCAAATGGTAACGAAAATTCTGTTCATGTTATGGTTTCATCACCTTCACCCTTTTGATGGAACTTATCTAGCGACATTAAATTCTACTTTATTACCTCAATTCCATTAAATGGCTTCCACCAGTTGGGGGTTTTGGGCCTCTGATGTATGGAACCTTACTCGTGTAAATGATAATCAAAACCAAACCAAGAATCTTTGGCTCCATCGAAATCAGGTAGTAAATTAACATCTTATAGTCTCCCCTACAAAATCAAGCTTTTATGAATCCTTGCCACGCACATAGCATACCTTCGTTTTTCCAACCATCGCTGCTCCAATGTCTTCAACCTTCACCTCATGCAGCATTGGACTATTGTTGTCTCATTCTCACTTTTCGTCGAATTTTTTTGTGTTCCTTTCTTCCTGAAATATCAACTATATATTATTTTTTTTTTAGTGATTTTCACGAGTAATTTTCAATTTTCATTCTACACAAACTTACTTGGTATTTGGTACTAAAATGCTGATCACACAAGCAACTATTAAAATTGATTGATAATGTTAACGATCATACTAATCTACATACAGTGCGCTATTGTACCCTCTCATCCTTTTAGCGAGCGACACATGCATTTGTCATCTTTCAACAAAAAAACAATAATTTCTCGAGAATTGCCTATCAACAGTTTAACTTTTATATCTTCACTCCTCATCGCTTTTCAATTCATCGACATCAGAATTTCAGAATTCATAAGTCACCCAACAAGATTGGATGCACCTGAAAATTGTAGGTCTAAATGGTTGCATAAAAGTATTTGCATTACTTAACCTTAGATATGGAGTTACGTCTATAGACTTGGTCTTTTCTAGATCATTGCTCGCTATTCTGTCCTTTTTTGGCTTTCGTTTTTTCTTTTTGGGGAGGCCATTAGTTCTTAGATAGGCTTCCAAATCCTTCAAGCCAGTAGCAAATAAGTTAATACTGTACCTGTTTCTCCACCAGGCAGATCATCTTCGAAAAGAGACACTGCTGCAAATGCACCGGATCCTAACTATACGCCAAGCAGCTCGAGGGTTGTTAGCTCTAGGAGAGTATTTCCAGCGTCTAAGGGCTCTAAGCTCCCTTTGGGGTAGTCGTCCTCGACAACCAGCCTAACGTTGCGCACAAACAGTCAACATTACCAAATTTTCAGCTCAGGGTGCATTTTTACGGCTATAATAAGGCTGTTAAAATGTATAGCTCACCGCCCTCATTCTTATAGCTAGAACCCTCCTTCAACAAGAAGATTTGTATATATACAACAACAATGTAATTTTTCTCCGGTGATAGTTCGTATGGTGTTGTGGAAACTTCAGATAACCGTCTTCTCGAAAGTCGGGTTTTTTTTTTTTTTTTTTTTTTTACCATTTAGTGTGATCTTGTGTGATGTAATATGTAAATCATGTAGGCATTTTTGTGCACACCATCAATTTTGTATATCATATATGTTAGTTATTATTCAACGAAAATCTAGAAGCATGTAATAAGAATTTGATCATGGGTACAAGAGTCCAATATTGCGCATCATGGACGAAACTTCAGGGAGAATCTTAAATTATAGCTATTTTAAAATGTGGAGATGCAGATCTGAATATTGGGCCCGTATCAGCCCACTACTTTGAGCAGGTTACAAAGTAATAATGCGAAAATGAAAACTACAAATACAAGATGATCTTTCTAGCGTCTCCTTTGTGTATGGAAACGAACTCCTTCCTTGTATGTATCACGAACCAAATGAAGAACACTGTAGAGAAGATTATTTGCGACGAAGGCGTCACCAGAAATCTTGATACAGATTGAAGGTGTCTACAAGCTTTCCTTTTGTGATATTACCCCCCTCAAGGTACTTGGGTTATGAGACCGGAAATTCACAAAGAGATAAAATCAATCACATCAACCGATTAGTACGAATCGATTGAACTAAACGACTTTATGTTTATGTAGAAAATGAAATCAGAAAACTATAAAAAAGTTAATTATGCTCCTTTACGTTTCAAGAGAAAAGAGAGAAATATGACAGAATTTTTATTCTCACAAGAAGTGATTTGATATCCATACACTCACTCTTATTTATAGAGTTGAAGTGTCACATGGATCCATCCAAACAACATTTGGTGGTTACTAGAATACGTCTGTTCATAACAACACTTTATTCCATGAAACGTAGCTTAGTTTCACGAACAAACATGCTATTTCAATGTGCTCGAACGAACAGTTCATGAAACAGCTTTCAAAAAGTTTCTGACTTGAAATTTCAAAAGTGTTCGAACGAACAAACACCAAAAATATCAAACAGAAGAATCTGAACTAAACTAACAGAACCTGGAGCATGTACTCGAACGAGCACTATGTTGCTCGAACAAGAAAGCAACCGAGCAGCCCCATTTTTTCTTTGTTGTTACGTGTTTGCTTAGTCTATGCTTTTGTACATATATTTAAGCCTTGAATAATGTCCTACATGCTCTAAATCTCAACAGAGCAAGTGCTGAATGATGCAACATGTCGATGCCCTTAACAGCTTGTTTGGTAAATTGTATTAAACGATGATAATGAGAATGAAAGTTTGTGTAATTTTAATTGAAAAATCTCTTGCTACCTTGACGGTGATACTTGTCCAACATCAATCATCTCATTTTCTTTATACTTTTCATTCCAATGCATTACCATTGAGAGAAGTGGTATTAGGCGGTAATGAAAATTTGTAAATATAATTATTAAAGTTTCATTACAATGAGAATGACATGAAACTTTTGATGAAGTTTTACACTATAAAGCATTATCTTTACCACCATTTTCTACCACAAACCAAACGGGCTGAAAATGTAGCAATCTTTTCCAAAACCAGTGAAGTCTGCTTTGAGATACAATGATTATAATCTTAATGGGTCATTGGGGTGCTGGTTTACTCCCATTTGCACCCATCAAACCTTTTAAGTATATTAAGTTGCCTTGCCACCTTCAAGACTCCATCACCTTTACACTATGTTTGGATAGCAAATTATGAGAGAAAAGAAAGGAAGGGAAGGGGAAGGAAAGGAAGAGAAAGGAAGGGGAGGGAAAGAGAGGGAAAATACTACATGTTTGTATAGGAAGGAAAGGGAGGGGAAAGAAAGGAATTTCATTTTCCTTCCAAATCTTTCCTATTATGGAGAGATTTTGATGTTAACAAAATGAAGGGAGTTAATCCCTCCAATTCCCTTCCCTCCAAATCTTCTCCCTCCCTTTTTGCTATCCAAACAAGGGAATTTCCATCCCTCCAAATCCTTTCTTTTCTTTTCCTTCCATTTCCCTCAATCCAAACAAGGCCTTAGTCTTCACTGATTGTATTTCCCTTCATCTCCAATGCCTTTAATGAGATTTTATTCATCATTATCTTAGTAATGCACCTCACACCGCAAGCGTTTTCAAATAAAGGTAAAGGCCCACTCCTAGTATCCCGCAGCGGTAAGGTTCGGGTGGGGGTTTTTTCTTGAAAGATGCAGACAAATCATACATGTTCTCCCAAGGAGGGAGTAAAGAGAGATGCGCGCAATCAAAAAACCCCTCAGTTGAAATCTATTTCCAGTAGGGGTCGAACCCCAAACCTTCTACTCCACATGTACATGCTCTATACATTGAGCCACAAGAGCTTTTGGTAAAGTCACATGTCACATGCACCTCTCTAATGGATTATGCTTCAACTTCCTCACAAGTCACAAGTAGGTAAAGTCACATGCTCACAAACTGTCATTCTTGTAAAAATCTTTTTTGTTTACATATATGCAATACCTCGCTTAATCCTAATCTAAATACTTTATTAAGTTTTTACATGGTCAATTGAAAACTGAATATTACACGAGATTTTGAAACTACATTTTAAGTGTTAAAAATCTATAAGCAATTTTAAACAATTATTTATCAATTTCAAATTAGGGATCATGCTCGCAAGCCAGCAATTTTGACTGCTTAACCCAAAATTTTAACCCAAGCCAGCAATTGTTCCAAATACAATTACATAGACTCATCATCGTCAAGAACCTTATTAGTTTCCAAACGAACCCAGATCTTCAACAAACAAAGGGAAAAAAATCAACAAACTTTGAAGAACAACCCCACAGAATCTGCAACAAACAAAGTAAAAAAGAACCATTAAAAATGATGCTAACCATCAAACTCGGATTTGCAAAATCAAACAAAAAAACATAAACAAAATCAAACCCACAGATCTGCAACAACTTTGAAGAACATAAACCCACCAAAATCAAGATCTACAAAGAACATAAACAAAAAAATAAACAAAAAACATAAACTCACCAAAATCAAGATCCACAAAGAACATAAACAAAAAAACAAACAAAGAACATAAACCCACCAAAGTCAATATCTACAAAGAACATAAACAAAAAAACAAACAAAGAACATAAACCCACCAAAATCAAGATCTACAAAGAACATAAACAAAAAAACAAAAAAAAAGAACATAAACCCACCTAAATCAAGATCTACAAAGAACATAAACAAAAAAATCAAGATCTACAAAAAAAACATAAACAAAGAACATAAACCCACCAAAATTACTCAAGAACAAAAAGACAAGAACAAAATCAGAAAAAACAAACCAAAAAGTCAAACATACAACCAGCAAAAATCGAACAAAAAAATAGCATGCACATGGAAAAACAGTAAAAACAAACCCCGATGTACCTAGATTTCAAAGAAGAAAGCCACAAAATCGAAGAACTTTCCGTCAAAAATCGAAGAAGCAACCGACAAAAATGGACGAACAAACCCACAAAATCGAAGAACAAGAAGAAGAATTAGGGTTTCAAGAAGGAAGTTTCAAGAAGAAGATGAATTATGGGCGAACAAACCCACAAAATGGATGAACAAAAGGAAGTTTCATGAAGAAGAGAAAAGTGTCTTAAGAACAAGAGTGAATTTTCTAGAACAAGAAAAATTAGGGTTTTGTTTATAAAAAGGGAGGGAAGGGTATGGGTGGGTAGGTTAATGTTAGTAATGATTTTTATTAAGATTAGTAAGGGTTATTTGATAAAGTTTAATGAGGGTATACTTGTAAAATAAAAATGTGAATAAGGGTAAAAAAGTAAAAAATACTTGCTAAAAATAGAAATAGGACTAATAGGGTGACTTGACCCTATTTGAAAATGAGACTAATGGGTTGAATAAGAGGGAGTATATTACAAAATAATAATGTAAAATACAAATTCCAATTTGTATTTCTCCTTTGTTGTAGGCAAAAACAAAAACTTACACAATAACAATAAATGAACTTGAAGATTCTTTTTGTAATGAAGACCATTACACGAAAAGTTGATACAAATTGTAGGCGTGTGCTCACTTTTCTTTTGTGATATTTCCTCCACAAAAAAGTACTTGGGTTTCAAACTTGGGAATTCACAACGAGATACAAACAACTTAATATACCCTTACGGCCCGTTTGGTTAGTGGTACTAAATGGTGGTAATGAGAATGATTTATAGTGTAAAATTTCATCAAAATTTTCATGTCATTCCCATGGTAGTGAAACTTTGATCACAAAAAAGTTTTTTTGTTCACAAATTTCCATTACCTCCTAATACCACCTCTCTCATTGGTAATGCATTGAAATGAATTTTATGAACAAAATGAGATGATTGAAGGTGGTCAAGCATGGCCATCAAGATAGCTTAAAGATTTTTTAACCAAAACTACACTAGTTTTTCATTCCCAAGCAAGAGAGAATGTAAGGATAAGAAAGGATATGTAACTTAGGATATGGAACTTAACAATAATGGGTTTGGATGAATTATACATGGAAGATTAACAAAAATTTTATAACTCTTTTTGAAAATCACAAGCAAGAGAGAAAGTAAGGATAAGAAAGGATCCGTCCTTCAAAAAAAAAGACAAGAAAGGATCCGAAGAAAGTGTGATAACATCCTTCCCCAAGAACGTTATTTATATTAGTCTTAGTATACCAAAGGGTCATGGCTCACTTAATCACTCTTGATGATTAAACATAATGATTATTCATTAATACTATGCTTATTGTGGTATTCATGAGCATTATTCACACACATTAAGCCATTGTAACATCAGAATTAAGATGGAACAAAAGAAGGAATCAGATGCTCTAAATTCAAAGAAGACGAAAAGGCAACCAAAGCCAAGTAGAACCAAAAGCCGACTCGACATTGGTTCCCACCAATATGAAAGCCGAGTCGGCTTTAGCTGCTGACATGGTTTCCCTTTTCCTTTTTGTCTCTCCTTTTGAACCTCTTTTGGACCTTATATGTTAATACACTTTGTCTTATTACCATTTGTATTACTTGGTAGTGTATCTTAGGATTAATATACACTAAATGTCCAACAATCCTCCGTCCCATATTTAGAGTGTATTAAAACCTTTTCTCTTTTATAAAACAAATTTTAAAAATCCATTTCGTGCATCAACACTAATGTTCCTATGAATTGAATTGAAGTATAATACAATATACTTCACGAGTGATCGAGCCAGAATTGATATCCTTACCGATTTGAATCAAATGACCCATCCACCAAGTCGAAATGAAGTACACACAAAATCAATATCACACAATCATTAACCTAACACATTATAAGGCCGTGGTAGTATATTATTTATATTATGTCATTCTTGACTACTTCAAGTGGCTTGATCATCTACAACAAGTTATGCGTCAAATAGTTGAACGCATGGTCAACATAACACCGACTGTTTTTTGACCGAAAAGTAGTAGGAAGTCAGTTAGAAAATTATACCACCTTTTTTGGGGAAAATTAGGTCAAATGTGATGTTTGACTTTAGTGATTATTGTCCACTTCAGGTTGGATATGAATTTTTAGAAAGTGGTAGTTGGGGTATTTTAAATGATTATAATAACTGTAAATGTGATAGCTGGGGTATTTAAGTGATTATAATAATTGTAAAGGTGGTAGTTAGGGTATTTTAAATAATATAAATAGAGGTATTATGGTCTTTACATGTGTGAACATAGGGTATCTAGTTAAAAATCTTTGCCAAAAATAAAAAGTGGACAATTAGGGTGAATTGACCCAAAAAGAAAAGTTGACAATTATTTTGAGTTGGAAGGAGTATTGTATACTTGATTTTTGAAATTTAGCTTAAATTTGGATACTCAAACTTTTCGACTGTTTTCCTACTAGACGTTAGTAGGAATTTTCCAACTGAAATTTAGTAAGTAAACAATCGAAACACCGACTAAATTCCTACTAAACAATATAGTTGGAATTTCGACCAAATGCGTACCAACAAATAGATAGTCGGAATTCCAACTAAAATTATGATTGTATATTTTTACCTGAAAACGATGACATATTAGCGATCGAACGACGAGTTTCAACCACTAACACCACCAAGATCGAAATATGTGAAGTCTTGTGTTTACAAATTACGCAAACTATAACTCGATGTTTGTAGGAATAAAATGCAATAATAAAATGACACAAATGTTTAAGGAGGTTCACCCAAAATTGGCTACGTCCCCCGTGGTGTAGTATCTCTCTTATATTATAACAAATTGAGAAATTACAATTAGAGAAGAGATTAGGCTAAGTGTTTGGCTATGGGTATGTGTTTGATTTTTGTGGATGTCTTTCTAATGCATATGAGCATCCTATTTATAGAGGATAATACATTGATGAGTCCAATCTTAACTCACCCATTTAACTTACTTCATGGGATTCCATCCCACTAATTCATAAGATTAATTTGGTGCACTCAAGTCACACCAATAAATCATAACAATCTCCACGTTAACTTGAGTTCACCCAAGTCAATGACACTTTAATTCACTCTTACATAATATAATAACTTACACCAATATTACATACTCAAATAATAAAACAAAACAACACATGTGCTTAAACATAACACATGCATAAAAATGCCCACAAAGGGCTCCCAAAAGAGTATGTCATTATTTACCAATCAAGTCCATATATCCCATGGACTCATTGGGGTATGTTGGAATTATTCTCGAAACTTCGTCGTTTAAAGAAGAAACATGATCATCAATTTCATGCTTGGTTGAAGTAGTGGACACACAAGCCGAACTAATTAAGGTTGAACCCACAAGCATATACAAGCTATCATTTATGGACCCTTTCATGATCATTTTAGGACCCTTGCCAACCTTCAAAACTCCACCTTCACCAATGCATTTTTAACCTTCTTTATCCAAAATACTAAGGGAAATTAAGTTTTTACTCATACCTGGAACATGAAGGACTCCGGTCAATGTTTTTTCAACACCATCAAACATGGCAATTTTAACATCTCCAATACCAACTATCGGACAACAAGTCTCATTGCCCATAGTGACTTTTCTTCCATCAACCTTTTGATAAGTTGAGAAGAACTTTGCGTTAAACGTCATGTGTCTAGAACATCCCGAATCCAAAATCCATGAGTCACCACCCTTGTATTCATTGGTAACAACGAGAGCACCAACATCATATAACTCACCTTCAACATAGCTAGCTTCGGCGGAGATAGCTTTATTTGATTTGCTTTCATCGGATTGTTTGGACTTTAATTTCCAACAATCTTTCTTGAGGTGGCCTTTCTTCTTACAAAAGTTGCAAATCATGCCCCTTTTATTCCTACCCGACTCCTTCACAAATAATGCATCATTAGGATATTTGGACTCCTTTTGAGCGAATTGAGAATCAATAAGGTCCTTTTGTGTTAAGGCCTTTCTAACATCCTCACTACTCAATGTGTCCCTTCCATACAACAAGGTTTCCCTAAAGTGCTTAAACGAAGGTGGTAGTGAAACCAACAATAAGATGGCCAAATCCTCATCATCCACTTTTACATCAATATTTTGCAAATCCATAATTATTGAGTAAAATTCATCAAGGTGCGGTTTCATCGGCTTCCCTTCTTGCAATCGGAGATCATACAAACGACTCTTTAATAAAAGTCGATTGGTAACACTCTTTTCCATATAGAGTGATTCCAATTTATCCCAAATGTCTTTAGAAGTTTTCTCCTTTACAACTTCTCTCAAAACTTCATTAGAGAGACATAGTTGTATGGCGGAAAGAGCCTTCGCATCCATTTCTTCCCATTTCGCCTCACTTATGCCTTCGAGCATCTTCTCTATACCACCAAGTGCTTTATGCACTCCATTTTGTATCAATATTGCTTTCATTTTGACTTGCCATAAGCCAAAATTCACGCTCCTATCAAATTTTTCAATATCGAGTTTCATGGTTGCCATGTTACACCAATACGACCTCTACACGACGATAATAACAACTTGGCTCCGATACAAATTGAAAACGATGACGTATTAGCGATCAAACGACGAGTTTCAACCGCTAACACCACCAAGATCGAAATATGTGAAGTCTTGTGTTTACAAATTACGCAAACTATAACTCGATGTTTGTAGGAATAAAATGCAATAATAAAATGACACAAATGTTTAAGGAGGTTCACCCAAAATTGGCTACGTCCCCCGTGGTGTAGTATCTCTCTTATATTATAACAAATTGAGAAATTACAATTAGAGAAGAGATTAGGCTAAGTGTTTGGCTATGGGTATGTGTTTGATTTTTGTGGATGTCTTTCTAATGCATATGAGCATCCTATTTATAGAGGATAATACATTGATGAGTCCAATCTTAACTCACCCATTTAACTTACTTCATGGGATTCCATCCCACTAATTCATAAGATTAATTTGGTGCACTCAAGTCACACCAATAAATCATAACAATCTCCACGTTAACTTGAGTTCACCCAAGTCAATGACACTTTAATTCACTCTTACATAATATAATAACTTACACCAATATTACATACTCAAATAATAAAACAAAACAACACATGTGCTTAAACATAACACATGCATAAAAATGCCCACAAAGGGCTCCCAAAAGAGTATGTCATTATTTACCAATCAAGTCCATATATCCCATGGACTCATTGGGGTATGTTGGAATTATTCTCGAAACTTCGTCGTTTAAAGAAGAAACATGATCATCAATTTCATGCTTGGTTGAAGTAGTGGACACACAAGCCGAACTAATTAAGGTTGAACCCACAAGCATATACAAGCTATCATTTATGGACCCTTTCATGATCATTTTAGGACCCTTGCCAACCTTCAAAACTCCACCTTCACCAATGCATTTATAACCTTCTTTATCCAAAATACTAAGGGAAATTAAGTTTTTACTCATACCTGGAACATGAAGGACTCCGGTCAATGTTTTTTCAACACCATCAAACATGGCAATTTTAACATCTCCAATACCAACTATCGGACAACAAGTCTCATTGCCCATAGTGACTTTTCTTCCATCAACCTTTTGATAAGTTGAGAAGAACTTTGCGTTAAACGTCATGTGTCTAGAACATCCCGAATCCAAAATCCATGAGTCACCACCCTTGTATTCATTGGTAACAACGAGAGCACCAACATCATATAACTCACCTTCAACATAGCTAGCTTCGGCGGAGATAGCTTTATTTGATTTGCTTTCATCGGATTGTTTGGACTTTAATTTCCAACAATCTTTCTTGAGGTGGCCTTTCTTCTTACAAAAGTTGCAAATCATGCCCCTTTTATTCCTACCCGACTCCTTCACAAATAATGCATCATTAGGATATTTGGACTCCTTTTGAGCGAATTGAGAATCAATAAGGTCCTTTTGTGTTAAGGCCTTTCTAACATCCTCACTACTCAATGTGTCCCTTCCATACAACAAGGTTTCCCTAAAGTGCTTAAACGAAGGTGGTAGTGAAACCAACAATAAGATGGCCAAATCCTCATCATCCACTTTTACATCAATATTTTGCAAATCCATAATTATTGAGTAAAATTCATCAAGGTGCGGTTTCATCGGCTTCCCTTCTTGCAATCGGAGATCATACAAACGACTCTTTAATAAAAGTCGATTGGTAACACTCTTTTCCATATAGAGTGATTCCAATTTATCCCAAATGCCTTTAGAAGTTTTCTCCTTTACAACTTCTCTCAAAACTTCATTAGAGAGACATAGTTGTATGGCGGAAAGAGCCTTCGCATCCATTTCTTCCCATTTCGCCTCACTTATGCCTTCGGGCATCTTCTCTATACCACCAAGTGCTTTATGCACTCCATTTTGTATCAATATTGCTTTCATTTTGACTTGCCATAAGCCAAAATTCACGCTCCTATCAAATTTTTCAATATCGAGTTTCATGGTTGCCATGTTACACCAATACGACCTCTACACGACGATAATAACAACTTGGCTCCGATACCAATTGAAAACGATGACGTATTAGCGATCGAACGACGAGTTTCAACCACTAACACCACCAAGATCGAAATATGTGAAGTCTTGTGTTTACAAATTACGCAAACTATAACTCGATGTTTGTAGGAATAAAATGCAATAATAAAATGACACAAATGTTTAAGGAGGTTCACCCAAAATTGGCTACGTCCCCCGTGGTGTAGTATCTCTCTTATATTATAACAAATTGAGAAATTACAATTAGAGAAGAGATTAGGCTAAGTGTTTGGCTATGGGTATGTGTTTGATTTTTGTGGATGTCTTTCTAATGCATATGAGCATCCTATTTATAGAGGATAATACATTGATGAGTCCAATCTTAACTCACCCATTTAACTTACTTCATGGGATTCCATCCCACTAATTCATAAGATTAATTTGGTGCACTCAAGTCACACCAATAAATCATAACACTACCAATCAACTCTATATCGACTAAATAAAACAGTCGGTATTCATTCGGTATAGAGTTATACCGACTAATTCCCCACTGTTTTGGTTAGTGTTTATAGACGGGATTTTCTATAGTGTTTCCTCCTTTCCTATGACCATGTTTGTCATTTATATCATCATTGTGTATAGAGTTATACCAACTAAATAAAACAGTCGGTATTCATTCTTTGTATATAAATTCTTACTTGAGATCGTCTTTATAAAAGACGTGTCTCAAATGAGTGGGCCTATTATTTTGGTGTTATAATTTATTTAAGTTGATATTATAAGTATTAGAGGTTGTATCATAACCTATTACAGTTGGTATTTGGAATTGGTGTTATAACCCATTGGAGTTGGTATTTGGAGTTGGTATTATGCCCTATTTGAAGTTGTGTTACTACCAGGGCCGGCCCTGAGATAATAGGGGCCCGGGGCGAAAAATAATTTATGGGCCCTAACTATATCAATTATTTTTATCAAAATACTATAACTTCAAATTACCACGTAAAAGTCCATATAACAAATTCACAATTCCATCTATCATCAAATAGCAAATAGAAAATATTAAACATTCACAAGTTTAGGAAAATAAATAAATATAAAATTATTCGAATAAACACAAAAAAAATGGATTATAATAAAAGAAAATAAATAGAAAAAAATCATAAATTTTGAATATATAGTCACACAACAAGTAAACCACAAGAAAATTAAAATATTATAATTATAATAATATTAAAAAATATTATAATTGTTAAATAATATTAAAAAAAATTTTAGTATTATAATTGTTAAATAGGAATAATATTAAGTGTATGTGCGTTCTTTTCTTTTTTTCTACAGCAACTCTACTTACTTATACTAAACAATGAAATGTATTATCAGTACTTGATGCTGCAGCTTAATGGCAAAACATGGTGCTCACTTAGCACGCATCATGAGTTCGATTCCTAGCAAAAGCATAATGGCAATTTTTTTTATGGGCCCTGGGCGTAGGCCCAGCTCGCCCTTGCCCAGGGCCGGCACTGGTTACTACCTCCTATTCAGCTTAAATGTCCCATTTGTTTTTCGGCACTATTCACTTATCACTCTTAATTTGTATTTTACTCTTAATCTATAAGTTAAAATATAGTCATGTGGGATCTTGTTTGATTCGTCTCAATACAAGGATTATTAATATCAAATTTTTATAATTTTTAATTAAGAATAATTTGAGATATTAAGAGTTAAAATGTTGCCTCGGCAAGTGTGAAAAACTAAATGGGACATTTAAGCTGAATAGGAGGGAGTATAATTTATAGAAGTTGGTAATATATAACCTATTAGAGTTGGTATAATAATCTATTAAAGTTGGTTATAATACCAACTCCAAGTACTTGAATAAGTTATAACACCAAGTCACCAACTTCAAATACCAACTTTAATAGATTATTATACCAACTCAATAGGTTATAACTCCAACTTCAAGAGGCTATAACACCAACTCCAAATAAGTCAAATGCACGCGTCAGATTTTAGGTTTTTCTTTTTTTAAAATTAAGATTGGGTCTGAAAAGCCGTCTCTTATAAAGACGGTCTCTCAAGTGAGGCGTTGTTCTCTGTACTCTTTCTTGATTTTCGGTTCTAGACCTTTTTCTAGTAATTGCTTGGGTAAAGGGGCCGGTTAGGTCCAAATGGATAAAATTTATTCCAGACACATATATTTACCAATTTAACCAAAAAAAATACGATATTTGAGCATAAAGATCTAGAAATATCAATATATCCTCTTATGTAATTCTTCCTTTTATTTTAAAAAATGGAGCAAAGTGTGTTAGTTGATTAATGAAAATGGGAAGGAAGTATGAGGGTGGTTGTGCAATGAGTAGCTCGTGGTGATGTCGCATAGCAAACGTGTATAATGGACCCATACGGCGGCTGTTTACACTTAAGTTTTGTAAGAATATAATGAACCCACTTCCAAATTGCAATGATTTGTTTAGGTATGGCTTTCCCCATCCCAATCTTTAAAAAACGCCACCCTTTTCATTTTAACGCCACCCCTATTTTAAATTAAAATAATAAAATGACGAAAATGCCCTTGGACTTAAAACTATTATAAAACACTTCGAACTCACTCCATAACACTTTTATCACTCTAAAACTCACTAAAATCAAAAAAAAAAATTTTACGTGCTAGAGGATCGGCATTCGAATCATTACCATAAACCGAGGTATTTTCTAAACTATACTCGTTTTAAATTCAAAAAAAAAAAAAATGAAACGACCCACTCGAGCAAAACACTCATGGGAACCATGGCACCCTCGAGCAAAACGCTCATGGGCACCATGGTTCACTCGAGCAAAACACTCATGGGCACCATGGTACCCTCGAGCAAAACACTCATGGGCACCATGGTACCCTCGAGCAAAACACTCATGGGCACCATGGTTCACTCGAGTATTTTGCTCGAGTGAACCATGGTGCCCATGAGTGTTTTGCTCGAGGGTACCATGGTGCCCATGAGTGTTTTGCTCGAGTGGTTCTTTGATTTTTTTATTTTTTTTTTGTTTATTTATTATTATTATTATTAATTGTTGTTAATATTTTATACTTGTTGATTATTGTTATTATTATTAGTATTTTATATTTTGTAATTTGTGATTATTATTATTAAATGATTTATGAATTTGTGATTATTATTATTATTTGATTTTTTTTTTAAAAGTTAGTAAATAAAATAAATTTATTATTTATATTAATTTAATAATAATTGTGTGGTAATGTTAATGTTAATATTAAGTTTAGTTATTTAATTAAATTGTATTTATTTTATTTAAATGTAGTTATGTTTAATTAATTTAGATTGTTTACAATAATTTATTAATTATGAAAATTGTAGTAAATGGCTGGAAACCAAGGGAAAGGTAAGGGTTTTTTTAGAGGCCTATTGAGCGGCAACAGCTCTAGACCGGCTTTACTTAGGGGGGACCCCCATGAGAGAGGAGTAACGGGTTCTGCCAGGAGAGCTAGGCAGGAAGAAGTGGCTAGACATAGTCAGGCCGCTCGTTCGAGTACGTTGGAACAAGTGCGTACTCGATTTGAGCATCAGGCGAGCTTGGGTAGTGATACGCTTGGCTCAGCGACCGATGATACCGACTACGACGAGTCTTTAGGTGATGGAGAGTCGGTTGGAGAGCCTGTTGATTGGGCTTTACATAGGGGCCTGGCGGTAAGTTTAAGCGTAAAGCTATTAGCTCTGCTGGCCAGTCTGATCAGGCTGGAGGAAGCCACGTGGAGGATGCGGCTCCACGAAGGCGGAGGCGCTCGCAGTCTACTGATGCGGCTCCAAGAAGTACGTGCGAATTGAAAACCAATTTCTCTGGCTATCTCGTCAGCCCATCTATGTAATTCATTTACGGAATCAAATTCTCTATCCGTAACAAATCTATGAGAATAATCTATGTTATCACCTAAGTTTTCAAAGTCCTGCAAATATATTTAAAACACATAAAAAAAATATATAATTTAATTAATAATAACAAAATAATAAATAAATAATTTACTTAATAATAATAATAACAAATTAATAAATAATAATACAAAAAAATTAAGTAAATAATTTAAAACACATAAATAAATTAAATAAATATTTTAATTAATAATAACATATAAACAATTACATAATTAAATTAATTATAAAAAAATTACTATAATAATAATAATAATAATAATAATAATAATAATAATAATAATAATAATAATAATAATAAAAATTATCAATTTTAATAAATAAATAAAAAAAAAAAACCACTCGCACAAAATAGGTATGGTGACCATGGTACCCTCGAGCAGTTCACATAGTTTGACCATGGTAACCCTCGAGCATTTTACATCAGGTTGCCATGGTACCCTCGAGCATTTTACATCAGGTTGCCATGGTACCCTCGCGCGTTTTACATCAGTTGGCCATGGTTACCCTTGCGCGTTTTACATCAGTTCTACCATGGCCACCACACCTAAAACGTGCGAGTGGGCCTTTGTACGAACAATTTTTTTTTTTTTAATTTGAATCGATTAATAACTTACCGAGTCGTTATCGTGATCGTTTTGGTTCGCCATTGTTGTTCGATTTGTAAAATTTAGGTTCTTTTACTTCAAATATTGTTTTTTACCGTTTTTTAGAGAGATGTTAAAGTTTTTGAGTTCGAAATTAATAAGGGGCAATAATGTAAATTCATTATATAGGGGTGGCGTTAAAATGAAAAGGGTGGCGTTTTATAATAATGCCCTTCCCCATTTCCCCCCTCTATTCTTCCATAATCTATTTACCTCTATGAGTTTGTCCACATGAATACGCACACTTTATTACATCATAACCTATTGCAAGTAGAGATGTTCAAAATAGACCCGATTATCCGATAGACATCCGACTTTATAGCTGAACCCGATTTAATTCGAGTTAAAAATGGATTTAGAATTATGTAAAAACCAATGTGAACACAGAACCCGATATTGAACCGACCCGAAATTAACCCGATGACCTGAATGAACACCTCTAATTGCAAGTATTATCCTTTCTATAAACCCCACCAATATAATACTACCTCCTATTCAGCCTAAATGTCACATTTAGTTTTTTGGCGCTATTCACTCATTACTCTTAATTTGTATTTTACTCTTAATCTATAAGTTAAAACATAGTCATGTTGGATCTTGTTTGATTCGTCTCAATACAAGGATTATTAATATCAAATTTTTATAATTTTAATTATGAATAATTTGAGATATTAAGGGTTAAAATGTTGTCTCGACAATGTGAAAAAACTAAATGAGACATTTAGGTTGAATAGGAGGGACCCGGAACTAATGATGTCTATTTGGATGCTCGCATGGATTTTTAGTACGATATCTCGAGCTGGATTAATTTCTATTTTTGTATGTACGTAAATATATTGACAATTTGATTTTTATGTTTACATATGGATTATTTTGAGTCGGGTCATATTCGATAATCGATATCTGCAATTTCAGATTAATTTTAGACAGTTTTATTATGTAAGATGTGTGATTGCATGGGACAAACAAATTTAAAATACTTCTAAACATTGTGTGATTTTTGTCTGCCCTTGTGAATCAATAAAAATGAAAAGAACAATTAATAATATTTGAATCAAAATGATTATAGTCTATAAAAATGCTTCATCTTTGTTTACGGATGATCAATTATATTTGCGATTCCAAAAATAACTCTTAAAAATTAATTGGAAAATGGTGAATGAAAAGTAATATGCAATTATACTTGGGGTGATTAAAGGCTTAAAAGTGATTTTCATTGGTTACAAATAATAGTACTCCCTCCGTTTCCTTTTGTTTTTTCTGTTTACTTTTTGCATAATTTTCAAAGTAAATTTTAAACCACAATATCTCTAAATACACATAATAAAAAAATTATGAAAAATACATATTAAAAAAGTTTACATTAAGATGAATCTAACAAGATCTCACATAAATATATTTTATCTTCTAAATATGTGTCAAAAATATTAATCAAATTTTTCTCTTCTTAAGGTGAAATATTCCAAATGAGAAGAATATTTGAGAACAGAGGAAGTAATAAATAAATCGATCAAATTTGCACTAATTTTCATTTATATGGAAATAATATATCTACATTTACCATGATTATTGTTTGTGTTTATATGAATATATTTTATTTATATTTTTTTTTGTTTGTTTTTAGTCTAAAACTATTCTCAAGTCTTTTCTTATCTTGCCTTTAGTGTGTTTTGGCTATTATTTCTGAGTTGCGGGTTTCTTTGATCACTAATTCTTCTGATAAGGTCTCTTTGCTGTCTCTTCTAGGTTTTATTTTTTAGACTTTAATCATAGTTTTTACAAGCATGATATATGCACTACAACAAATTTAAAATTTTGTGATATATGATTTAGTTGCATTAAAAATATACCATTGATTTATATTTTTTGCGTAATAATTGTTTTTTATTTTAAGTTTCATTATAAAGTGATTTAGTAACATTTTATTTGGCCTTTATTGACATATATAATTGTTATTATAGTCTACGTACAGTGACATTTAGCATTTATGAGAAATGTCACCAGATCCTATTAATGTTTAAATTTACAATAAAATTTGTGAAGAAACTAAATCTCACAAATTAGGTTGCAAAAAATATATTTAAGTTTGTTTACCTATTATTTTCACTATTTTCATTGAATTTTGATTTGATGAGTTATTCAACCCAAAAGAAAATAATACCCTATTATTACATAATAATAATATAATACTCCTACTATATTTTAATTCCCTTGAGTTGGGAGTGGAAAAGGCCATATGCCTTTTCCTTTAGCTACGTTATGTAGCTTAAATGCTTAACTATGGTATTAATCATTAATTAGCTCAAATAAAATTTATACTTATCATTAATTAAACCATTGTGGGGGTAGACCATAGACGTAGTACACTTGAGTATATACATGTGATTAAAGGAGCTTTTGTCGAAAATGGGGCTGAGTAACAAGAAAATGTTTTTTTTTTAATCTTTTTGAAGTAGAGACGGAAATGTTGTAAATGCTTTTGCCAACTAATAGTGAAAATAATTAATTTATTTTAAATTGAATTTTGAGCTGCAATATTTTTAAGTTTTGATCATAAAAAATTGTAAAAATTAAATATGAGTAAAAAACTTTGTATAAAGACGAATCTAACAAGATCTCACATGAAGATATTTTTTCTTTAATGTATATTTCAAAAATCTAATTTAACTTGCTTCCTTCTAAAGAAGAAAATTTTTGAACACTACAACAAATTTAAGTTTTTGCAACATTGGATTTAGTGACATTAAAAAAAAGGAAAATTTACATTAAAAACTCTCAACTATTAGCGGTTTAAATATAAAAACTCCCAACAATTTATTACTCCCAACAATTTATTACTCCCTCCAATTCACTTGTGTTGTCCCATTTGGGTTTGGCACAAATATTAAGATTGAGTGGTAGTTGGTATTTTAATTGATTAAATTAATTGTAAAGGTGGTAGTTGAGTATTGGGAATTGGAAAAATAGGGTTTTAATTTATTAAATTAATTGTAAAGGTGGTAGTGGGGTATTGGAAATTGGAAAAGTAGGGGTATTTAGATAAAAAAAGATAGACAAAAAAGGAAATGAGACAATTGATATGAATTGTCCCAATAAGGAAAATGGGACAACACAAGTGAATTGTCCCAATAAGGAGGGAGTATTATTTAAAACTCCCAACTTTAGGCCTATTTTAAATTTAAAGTCCAAGATGACTTATAACCGGATAAATTAGTTTTGGTAGAGAAGTAGTGGGACCTAATTGTATTTATTAATCACCTCACCCTTTTGAACTTACACACCCTTCAGGTAGCCTCTCATTCTAACAAAATGGTAACCGATTAAAACAGGTTATAAAATTGTATCATTGCTTTAAATTTAAAATAGACCTAAAGTTGGGAGTTTTGAATAATAATCAATATATAGTTGGGAGTTTTATATTTAACCGCGAATAGTTGAGAGTTTTTAAAGTAATTTTCCTTTAAATAAAATGCCACTGATTCATATTTTTAATGTAATAATTATTGGTTTTTATTTTAAGTTCCACTATAAAGTGATTCAACAACACTTTATTTGGTCTTTAATGGTATATGTAATTGTCACTATAGTTTATAGTGACATTTGTGAGAAATGCCACTAGATCCTATATCGCAAAAAGTTTTAGTGTGTCTTTTTATTATGCTGCTAAAGGGTCTAATAAATGTCAATAAATCATCTATATATACTATAAAAAATTTGAAATAACGACATTTAATTTAAATTAAATGTCACTAAATATATCTCACTAAAAACAAATTATATTGTAGTGAAAGTGGACAAACAAAAGGAAATAAAAAGAGTATTTTAGTTAGTAAGTAAATAATCTATTATTAGTACATAAATAAAAATAATATATACAGTTGTAAGGGCTGTATATTTTTTAGGTAACTCACTATTGTTTTTTACTTTGAAAATATAAGAATTAATTATATTTTATTACTTTATCATAAATTTTTTCTTGGGAATTTAAAATAACTATAAAAAACATTAATTATTCCCAATTTTTTATAATAGATCCTTTTAAAAATCTAAAATTATTAATAATAAATGTAGTTTACTAACTTTTATATACAACCCAAAGAATAGTTGTAAATATTATTATCCATAAAAAAATATATTTATTATTAATAAGTTGAATTCTATTATTGAATTGTCTATTCATTAGGTATATAAAGCAATCGGTTGAAAACACAATTACAAAAATACGGATTACATATCACATTCATTAGTGTTATCCTTTCGTTGGTTTACACTTTATTGTCCTTCTTAATGGTATTAAAAAAATTTGTCCTTTTGGGTCCATTTCTTAATTAGATTTAATAATTATGGGGATTGTGTATGAAAACATGAAGTAGTTATTCCATGGCTCATGAAATAAAAAAGTCCAAGTTCATATAATATCTAAATAAGAATGATTTGTAGTGTCAATTACAATAAATTATTCTAATCTTTTTTGGTTTACCGATACTAATTAGAGGTAATAAGAATGATTTGTAGTGTCAACTTCATGAAATATATCATGTCATTCTCATGATTATGAAAGTTTGATTATAAATTTTTTTTTGTTTACAAATTTTCATTACCATCTAATATCAATTTTCATATGGTAATTCATTATTGGAATGAGCTTTTTGAAGAAAATGAATGTTGAAGGAGAATAAGCATGGGCGTTAAACATGTTAAGAGATATTGCTATCAAATTACACTAACTTTTCTTTACTATTCCCAATATTTAATATCGATTACCAAATAGGATGTTAGCGTATTTAAAAAAAATATATTTTTAAAAACTTTAAAAGAGTCATCATCATCATCATCCTAACCAGTGTATTCCGCTCATAGAAAAAGTATAAACAAAGTCTGGGGATGGAAGGAAGGCGGCAACTCATACCCATAAAGGAAGGGAGGCCAAAGGAGTCCATCGGCTCGAGAAAGATAAAAAGAAGCATCTGCATTGGAAAGATAAATTAAGTGTCTATAAATAAAATAAATAAGCAAAAACAAGTAAAAAAGTAAAAGTGAAAACAAATAATACTAATATAATTAAAAATATAATCGAGAAAAACAAGAGGACAAAAACACTAATAAGTAATTTAAGAGGAAATCAGTAGTCTAATACATTGATATGACGCCTCCAACTACTCCTGAATTCTAGTCAGGTCCTCAAAGAGGTTTAACTCATGCAAAACAACTTTAATTTGCTCATCCCAAGTTAGCTGGGGCCTTCCTCAACTCCTATTACCCTCTATTATAATGCTTTTCTACCCTTCTCACAAGGGTATCGAAAGTCTTTCTCTGAACATGTCCAAACCACCTTAATCTATTTTTGCGCATTTTTTCGAGAAATAGGGGCTACCCCTAGTTTGTCCCTAAACTCTTGGTTCCAGTGGCGGAACTTGAACAAAATATTAGGGGGGGCGAAGTTGACAAAAAATGCATTCAACTAAATAAAATATTGTCAATTAATACAACCCAAAATCATAACGTAAATTTTAATTCAAAGTAGAGCTCGACGCTCTTTTAACACTTTAAAATCCTCTATAATTTCATTAACAGTATATGTCTTTGCTATTTGTCTCTCAATGTATATCACTAAACTATCAGCAAGAAAATCATCGCTCATTCTGTTGCGAAGTCTGGTCTTCACTATCTTCATTGCCGAAAAGGCTCTTTCAGTGGTAGCAGTGGAAACTGGAAGAGTCAGAATCAATCGTATTAATCTATCAACCAAAAAATATATCTTTGCATCTCCTGTCTCTACCAATTGTTGGCAAAGTTCTGATAAAGACGAAAGTGTACCCAAATTAGGATCATCCTTTGCTTCAAGAAGAAAATGTTGCAATTGAGATCTCAAATTAAATCTTTCTTGAGATGTAAAATCCATAGGATAATATTTCTCGGCTAAAATGCAAATTTGATCTATGTCAAAATCTTTGAAACCATCTTTAGGCTCCAACAACGATGCAAGTGTAAGAAGTTCCATCGCTTGATCATTAAATCTATTGTTTAGTTCTTGCAATTGTGTGTCAATGGTAACATAGAATACCTCAACACGATAGTAATGTCCAATTGTGACTTGGTCCTCTTGGTGTCGTGCTCGACCTTTACGGGCCACATAAAGAGCATCCATGTTAGGTATCAAAATATCATGTTGTTCACAAAAAAGTTTTACTTTTTCAATAAAAGCATGCCACCCATCTTCCCTAAATGTTTGAAGAACCCTTTTAGTTGTGGATACCATTTTGAGTGCACTAACAATATTCTGAGATTTTTGTTGTAAAGCTTGGCAAAGAGTATTGACATTTTGTAATATTTCTATCATCAAATGTGCAATAAACACAAAATCATAGGAACTCAAGAGATTCAGTGCAGCGTCAGCATCTCCACGTTGAGAAAATTTGCAAGTTTTATCAGACGAAATGTTCTCCAAGACAAAAATAGATGACTTAAACATAGTGATCAAGCTACGAATTGACTGAAGATGAGAACTCCAACGTGTATCCCCAGCTCGTTTTAATGTGCCAATTTGATTGAGTCCTTTACCAGTTTGAAGTTCACCAATAGATAAAAGAAATTCAACTTCAGCACCCTTATTTGCAATCAATTCATCGAGTCTTTTTGGAGATGCAACAATGACATTTATGATAAAACTCAAATTTGAAAAAAATTGATGGACTAAACTAAGTTCTCGAGAAGCAGTAACTAATGCAAGTTGTAATCGATGAGCAAAACAATGCACATAATATGCATACGGACAATCACTAAGAAATAAAGCTTTCAGCCCGTTCCATTCCCCTCTCATGTTACTAGCTCCATCATAACCTTGCCCACGAATGTTTTCAACATTTAAATTATGACGAGAAAGTACAGAACATACCTCTTTTTTTAGTGTAGATGCTGAGGTATCAGTAACATGTATTAGTTCAAAAAATCGCTCTTTAATCAATCCATATTTGTCAACAAACCTCAAAATTATAGCCATTTGCTCTTTCTTAGATTCATCACGAGCCTCATCAACTATAATACAGAACTTAGAGTCTCCAATTTCTTCTCGAATATAGTCACGAACTTTGGTTGAAAGAATATGGATAATCTCTTTTTGGATTAAAGATGAAGAATACTTTGCATTGTATGGTGCACTTTCTATTGCCTTTGCAATATCATCATTTATCTCAGCAAAAGCGTTTCGTACTTCAAGAAAGTTGCCTTGGTTTTCAGATTCATCTGATTCATCATGACCTCTTAAAGGACAACCTTGTAAAGCTAGCAAGCGAATGGCTCTAATAGATGTCTCAAGACGCAATCTATTTCTCTTGATTTGTTCCTCACTTTGCTCTTCAAAAGCATGTGGAATATGTCCTTTTTGATTTAAAAGGTCTTTAATAGTTTGAACTTCATTATTATGAGGGGAGCAAGGACCTTCTCCAATATGGGCAAGAAAGGCACACTTTTTCCCATCATTGACCTTTTTTCAATTTTTAAACCCCTTTCTAGTAAATGCATCTGTGCGAGGATTTGGTTTCTCTGAGCATAAATAATACTTAAGACAAAAAGCAGCATCTTGAGCCGGTGAATACTCTAACCAATCTTTGAAACTATCAAACCAAGAAGATTGGAATCTACGTCTAGTTTTGCTGTCAGGCTTGTCAAAAGGATAACTTTGTAGAATAGGTTGATAAGGCTTCATCTTCAAATAAGCTCTTCGTACTTCATCGCGTTTCTCCGGAGGATAAAACCACATAGGTGGACGCAATCCGGGATCTCTTTCTAAATTAATGGTATCGACATTTGATAGGTCAATTTTAGGAACTTTAGAAGGACCTTCATCATGGTGGTCATTGTGTGAAACTCTCGATGGATTTTCTTCGTTACCAGTCGTAGCATTCGTATTTGAGACCACCGTTCTTTTAAAGAAAGATGTAATATTTTTTTATGTATTCATAATAAAACCTTAGATAATTAAAATCCCTAGATAGTAGAAAAATTCAATATATTAGGCAATTGTAAAATGAGATTAAAAGAAAATGATGAATTATTATTCAAAAATAAAAATGACACAAAATAAGTGAGACGAAATAAAAGTAATTATGAGACGAAATAAAAATGAGTTGGCGTGTACAATTAACACTACTCTACCTAAAAATTAGTTGGCGTCTACAATTAACACTACTCTACCTACAAGGCCTAAAACTTCAATTTTCAAGAACACTATTCTACCATTCCCATTTCCCAATTCATTAGAACTCTAAATCCTCCCTCCTCCAGAATACCAAAATCCAAATACTCCATGGATTTCTAATTATACTCCATGGTTATATTCATCCATTTTCATTTTTTCTTTAATTTAATTTCATTCTTCAACAAAATTGATAATTTTTCTCCTCTCTCACATTCTCTCATGGTCTTGATACTTTGAAGTTAGTAAAAGAAATTAAGATGGCAAATGCAACAAGTACAAAAATACTCACTTCTTATTGAACTCTATTTCAGGTATATCCATTCGATTAGGGATTAGGGTTTTATTTAATCGATGATAATAAAAGTTGTTTCTAAAAAAATTAGGGATTAGGGTTTTTTAATAATTGATTTTGAAAATTAGGGATTAGGGTTTTTTAATAATTGATTTTGTTATTGTATGGTATATTAGTGATTCAAACTAATTATTAATAAAACAAGAAAAATTTTGAACATACCTTTCCCCTTCAATTGTAGATGAACTTAATTTCGATTATGTTGATTCCTCTCCTCCCAAATTGCTTTCTTGTTAAGTTGTTTTGTTGTTTCGGTTGTCAAAAGATGTGAATTATTTTCAGTTTTATGGAATTTAATTTCAGTTATTATAGGAAAGTTATTATATTCCTATAATTGTGTCTTTTTATTAATGGGCTGAAATTTTTAGATTTTTAGAATATTTTCAGTTATTTTTTCCTATAATTATGAAATTTCTTTTAAATGGGTCAAAATTATAAAAAAATTATAAAATAACATTAACTATTAAAAAATTTTCAAAATTCTCGGGGGGGGGGCAAAGCCCCTACCCGCCCCCTTAATGTTCCGCCACTGCTTGGTTCCTAATTCGTTCCATCACTGTGTGTCCACACATCCTCCTCAGCATACGCATTTCTTTATCTTCTAACTTATGTTCAAAAATCTTCTTTACACGCGAACATTTGGTCCCATATAGCAAAGCAGGTCTGTTTGCCACCCGGTAAAATTTTCCTTTCAACTTGCTTGGGGAATTCCTATCACATATCCCGCGGTAGCTGCTCGCCACTTGAGTCAACCCGTCGGTATATGATGATTTACATCTCCGTCAATCTCTCTATCCCTTTGAATGATCGATCGCAAATACTTGTTCTTAATTGGTTGTACTTTTAACAACTGCTTCACCATTGGACACCTCTGGTTCACATAGTACCGGTGATGTCCCACTAAAGTTACAGCAAATACTCGGTCTTCGTACGACTAATGCGCAATCCTTTACCTTTTAAAGCTTCTCTCCACTCATGTTGAGTTAAAGAAACACAAGGTGAATTCAAATAGATAGAGACAGAGAAAAAGAAAAGTATAAGTAGAAAGGAAAAAAGCATAAATTATTAACAAATTTTTTATTAAGACCGTCTCATCATGAGACGGTTTGATATGGACTGGTCTAATA
The DNA here is from genome assembly GCA_019776075.1 of Amaranthus palmeri. Classification (NCBI taxonomy): domain Eukaryota; kingdom Viridiplantae; phylum Streptophyta; class Magnoliopsida; order Caryophyllales; family Amaranthaceae; genus Amaranthus; species Amaranthus palmeri. The sequence continues at coordinate 114,209 of JAAKBH010000640.1, read as the reverse complement.
TTAACTTTAAAAATACTGCACAAAAATATTGTTTTTAACTTACTCAATCAATTGTTTATTTCGGAAAAAACATTAATTAGACTAGTTGTATGGACCAATCTAACGATGAGACGATTTAGATACAAACTTTTATTATTCCATTTATTTCATAACCTCATCTGCATCAATATCAGATTTGCCAAAGAAAATTAGTGTGCGTTCGACCAAAAACTATCACTAATACTAGTTTTAAAGATTATCAGTCGTGCGTCATGCATCGATGTATTGTCAAGGTTATAGATATCAATTTTAATTGTGCTATAAAACATGTCATCAATGTAAAAGTGCACTTATAAAACTAAGTTGTAAGTAGAGTTTGATTTCGGGGTCAAGAACACTGTTTTTGGGGTTTTCAATATTTGTGTTATTTTCCATAAACCATTGATACAGTTTATATATAAGCTAAGCTACCTAAAATAACATATTACAGAATATACAATTGCCGTAAACAAGTCCTAAAATATCCTCGAGAATACCGAGAATATCGCCTAAATATACTCGCAATATTCTACAGTATATTCTAACACTCCCCCTCAAGTTGAGTCATCGGATCTCCGATACCCAACTTGCTTAGAACTTCTTCGAACCATTGTGTTCCTACTGCTTTTGTGAGGAAATCTGCAAGTTGATCTTCGGACTTTACATGAGGTAGCTTGATTATTTCTCCTCGAGCTTTTCCTTTATGAAATGTCTATCCACTTCCACATGCTTTGTTCTGTCATGTTGAACTGGATTCTCAGAAATGTTTATTGCAGCTCGGTTATCACAATATAATTCACATCTCTCTTTTGGGGCAAAGCCCAAATCAGTTAACAGCTTTCTTAGCCAAAGAACTTCTTGAATTCCTTTTGCCACACCTCGGAACTCAGCTTCTGCACTAGATAATGCCACTACTTTTGTTTCTTGCTCCTCCAAGTCACCAAGTTTCCTCCCACAAGAGTGAAATAGCCTGATGTCGATTTCCTGTCATCCCTGTCACCTGCCCAATCTGCATCTGTGTATGCTCTGAGATTAAGATGACCACTTTTCTGATAGAGAATTCCCCTTCCTGGATTTCCCTTAAGATATCTCAAGATACGAACAACTGCTTCCATGTGCTGAGTTTGAGGTTTATGCATGAACCGACTAACAACTCCAACTGCATAAGCGATGTCAGGTCGTGTGTGAGCTAAGTATATCAGCTTCCCCACTAATCTCTGGTACTGTTCGCGATCAGCCAACTCTCCATCCTGGAGCATCTGTAACCCATGGTTTACCACAATCGGTGTCTCAATCGGTTTACAATCTAGCATCCCAGTCTCAGCTAGCAAATCAAGAACATACTTCCTCTGTGATATGAATATTCCTCTGTTTGACCTCAGAACCTCAATACCCAGAAAGTATTTAAGTCTTCCTAGATCTTTCATCTCAAATTCCTGGAACAACTTCCGTTTCAAATTCTCGATCTCTGTCTTATCATCTCCAATAATAATTATATCATCAACATAAATAATCAGACAGGTTATCTTACCCCCTCTTCTTTTCAGGAACAAAGTATGATCAGAATGGCTCTGCTTATACCCAAAACGCCTCATAGCAGACGTGAACCTCCCAAACCAAGCTCTAGGAGACTGCTTTAGCCCATATAGAGCTTTCCTTAACCTGCATCCCTCCCCTTCTGAGAATTCTGAAGTAAATCCCGGAGGTGCCTCCATGTAAACCTCCTCCTGTAGTTCCCCATGAAGGAACGCATTCTTCACATCGAATTGGTGAAGAGGTCAGTCTAGATTAGCAGCTATACTGAATAGGACTCGTATGGTATCCAATTTAGCTACTGGTGAAAAAGTCTCAGAGTAATCAATCCCGTAAGTCTGGGTGTACCCTTTTGCAACTAACCTGGCTTTATATCGTTCAATCGACCCATCAGCTTTATACTTAACTGTAAAGACCCACTTGCAGCCAACTACTCTCTTCGAACTTGGAAAACAACATTTTTCCCAAGTACCGTTCTTCTTAAGAGCATTGATTTCTTCTTCCATTGCCCGTCGCCAATGATCAGTTTCAAGAGCCTCCTTAACATTAGCAGGAAGCTTAGTGCTATACAAAGCTGCTTTGAAGGCCAAAGCACTCTGTGATAAGTTTGTCCTGTCTCCTGATTTAACTGGGTACCTGGATCTCAAAGCCTCATACTCCGGATCATATCTTCTTGGAGGAACACCTCGTGTAGCACGAGGAGGTAAGACATAGGAGGATTTCTCCCCCTCACTAGTAACATCAGGAGAGGAGATTTCCTCAATAACATCTGCAACCTCATTATCACAACTATCAACACGATCAACAACATCAAGTATAGTAGTATCAACATCAACAACATTAGTGCTATTATCCAAACTACTCACCTGATGATCAGACAGGACTGGAAGTGGCAAAGAGGAGTGTGGCTGAACAACTTGAGGAGATAACTCAGTGGCAGTACCTACTTGTTCTTTCGGATCTGACTCAAACATAGGGACTGGACCAACTAACCATCCGAGATCGTCATTCACCCTCTCCCCCTGACATCGAGGATGGTGATAATAGAAATCCCCCTCGATAAAATCACAATCCATAGTAGTATGTATCTTCCGAGTAGACGGATCATAGCACCTATATCCCTTTTGTTTTCTCCCGTATCCCACAAAAACACATTTGTCGGCTCTCGGTTCCAGTTTATTACGCACTCGCTTCGGTTGATGAATAAAGACACTACATCCAAAGATGCGGGGTGGTAAAGAATGAGAGAAAGGTAGGGAATGAAAGGTTTGGAATGTGTCAATGGGTGTATGGTAGGCTAGGCTTTTTGTGAGTAGGCGGTTTGTGAGATAGTTAGCGGTGGCAATAGCTTCAGGCCAAAGATATGTGGGAACACGGGATTCAAGCATAATAGCACGGGTCATCTCAAGAAGGGTTCTGTTTTTTCTTTCAGCAACTCCATTCTGCTGAGGGGTATCAGGACATGAGGTCTGGTGAATAAGGCCTTTCTTAGTAAGGAAGGTTTGCATGTTATGGTTCACAAATTCTCTACCATTGTCAGAGCGGAGAATTTTAGGCTGGGCTTGAAATTGGGTACAAATCATATGGTAAAATCAACAAACACTTCATACACTTCAGATTTATGTTTCAAAAAATATATCCAACTCATGCGAGTGCAATCATCAATGAAAGAAACATAATACATATAACCATGAATACCAACAACAGGCGCAGGCCCCCAAACATCAGAGTGGATAATCATAAAAGGAACATCAGCTCTACTTAGACTACTATGATAAGAGTATTTGTGACTTTTTGCCAAAATACAGGTTTCACATTTGAACTCAGATTTATTTTTAACCAATGCAGGGAAAAGTTTTTCTAAGTACCCGATCGACGGATGTCCAAGCCGACGATGCCAAGTCCACAATTGTTGTTCATCAGACCCATGAACAAGAACTGCGTTGCCTCTTTGAGTCTTCTCCTCGAAGTAGTAAAGTCCACCTCGTTCAGTGCCGCGCCCAATAGTTTGTCCTGTCTGAGCATCCTGCACAATACAACAACCGGGTTTTATAAGAACAGTGCAATTAAGCTCCTTCGTGAGGTGACTCACAGATAACAATTTATGAGACAAATCAGGAACATATAAGCAGTTTGTTAAAGTGAGTCGACTATTAAAACAAATTGCTCCAGCTCCTTCTACTTTAATTTCATCACCATTTGCAGTTCGAATTATATTTTTCAACGGCCTCGTATTATCAACAAAATCATTAGGGTCATAAGACATAGTGTCCGTGGCCCCACAATCGAAAATCCAACCACCTCTGAAAATATTTAAAGCCGTGCCATATGAGGCCTTAAATCCAACAAATTTATTTGGAAAAATTTGCATGGGCCCCCCTTCTCCTTTGTTAGAGGACCGGTCAAATTTAAAAGTGGTACCCTCTTCTCCTTTATTTTGAGTGTAGCCCATTCCTGCAAACCCTACACCCTTCCTTCTAGCGCCGTTTTTGGTATTAAGAGAGAGATTCTCTCTCTTTTCTTTCTCTGTAGTAAATTTCCCAAGTATCTCGGCCAAATTAATTTTAGGACTGTTCAACACCTCTTCTCCTTTCTTCTTTGCTCTGAAAATAGTGTTCAGGTAGCCGGTGTTTACGGCTTCGGTATTCTTGGCCGTTTTCACAGCCGTTTGTGGTATTCTTGGCCGGTGTTTCGGTATTCTTGGCTTCAGAAACTAGTGATCCTGATGTTTCTCCTAAGCGTTCTCTGCTAGACACCAAGGGAAATGCTTATCAGGAGGATTCCTTGTCCTCCCAGAGTTATTTGCCAACTACTGATACTAATGTTGGTGATGATGCTTGTCACAAACCTGCACCTCAATTTCGTGAAGTCTCAAAGCAGAAGCAAAATGTTCCTTCTGAGAAGAATTCTATACAAGATTCAATTCTAGAGTTGGAAAAAAGGCAGTCTGATTTGCCCTTTTTTTTGTTTTTTTTTTTTTTTTTTTTTTTTTTTTTAAAAATTTCCGGTTAACAGGTAAGGGTTCAGGTAAATGATAAAACAGCAAAATCGATTCAGAATCGTTGCTGCTCTGATACCATGATTTCGGGTCAAGAACACTGTTTTTGGGGTTTTCAATATTTGTGTTATTTTCCATAAACCATTGATACAGTTTATATATAAGCTAAGCTACCAAAAATAACATATTACAGAATATACAATTGTCGTAAATAAGTCCTAAAATATCCTCGAGAATACCGAGAATATCGCCTAAATATACTCGCAATATTCTACAGTATATTCTAACAGAGTTCATAATTCATATAGCAAATTTTTTATTAGACCGTCTTATCATGAGACTGACCCATACAAACAGCTCAATGTTAAACTTGTATAGTAGTTAACTAAATCAAAAATATTTTTTTTTCATTAAATTCCAAGAACACAAGTTTTTATATGAGACGGTTTTACCGTGAGACGTGCCTTATACTAGGGTTAAATAGCCCAATAATAAAAGTTTTAAGCATAATGGACCTTTTGTATGGACTTGTCTCACGATGACACAGTCTCATACATAAGGGGCAGGTTATTAACAAATGAAAATTTAGATCAACCCATATTAAGTCGTCTCACTTTGAGATGGTCTTTTAATAAAGAATTTATCTAATTCATAAGTTTGAAAACCAGTTGGACTCACCTCATATCTAACCTTAATTCATAGGTTCATACTCCCTCAGTTACCCAATACTTGCTACATTTCTTTTTGCGCATAATTAAATATATATTTTAGTCATCATCGTCATCATACCCAGTGCATCCCGCTCATAGACTATATCTATGGTCAGGGTATGGTCAGCGTAATTAAATATATTTTCGTATTAAATATTTTTATTTTGTCGCCGCCCCTCTTTTTTTCTCTCTTTTCTCTCTAAAAAACCCTAATATCTATATTTGGGTTGGGCCGTTGGGGCTATCATCAATCTTTAAAGGTTGATGGTAAGCCCTTGATTTCTCCCTTTTAGGGTATGCTTGTATTGGGTGTAAATACTTAAGGGAGTAAAAAAAAGTCAAAGTTAGAAAATATAGTTGATAATTGAGAAATTAGTGAAATTTGATTCTTGTAGAGGTGGAAGAATTGTTGCAAAGTAATGAAAAATAAAGGGAGTTCTCAAATTTGTGGGGTAAATATTTATCCTAGGGGAGGGTGGGGGAATGTATTACCTCTATGATAGGGGAAATTATCTTCTTTTTCCTTCATTATTTTTATTTTATACTTATTTTACCTTCTTCACAACTATCTCAACTACTTCAAATGCATCTCTATTTGCTTTAAATTCACTAGTTTGACTTTTTTTACCCCCTTAAATATTTACACTCAATACAAGCATGCCCTTAAGCTTTTTGGATATGATTAATACATATTTGTCCTCTCCCCGTAGGAGAGTTGTTCTACCCATTCATTGGGTTGATTCTACTCATATATATATTGAGTTTTGAAGTCTCTCCTTATGAGAGTTTGGAGTTATGAATTTTGGTCTTTAGTTGATTTGTTGGTAGTAGAGATTAATACGATGATGCAGACACCAAAATTGTAATTACCATCAACTACATCGAATTCAATTATGTCTCAAGACTATAACAGATCGAAAGACCCCCTCGTAGAAGGCTATATCAAACAACGATGTGAAACAGGATATTTAGAATTGTCAGATTTCATACATAACGGTCGTCGTTTTGTTAATTTTGAATTATATTTGATTAAAGCTGCTATGTACTTGCTAATTTTTATCTCTGATGTTGATGTCGTATGACTCTTTATTAATGAATTTGGTATTATTCAAAAAAATATTTTTTTTATTTTGTTGAAACAAAATTATAAAAAATACATATTAAAAAACTAGGTTATAAGAAGAATAAAACAAGATTCAATATGTCTATATTATTTTTTATGTATAAGTCGAAATTATCGAAATATGATTGGGATGAATACTATTACTATAGACATATAGCGAGTATTATGAAAGGGAAGAAATATATATTACACTTTTAAAGATCTATTACGTCTAGAATGAGTTTAAATTCAATTTTAAAAATAATTATGGTTGGGTTTAACAGTCCGTTTGGTAAGCCGTAACAAATGGTAGTAATGGAAATGAAAAACTAGTGTAATATTGGTGGAAAAATATCTTGGCTACCTTGATGGCCTTACTTGTCCAACTTAAATTATCTCCTTTTCTTCATCAAAATTTCATTTCTATAGGAATGATATAAAACTTTTGATGAAATTTTATACTATAAATTATTCTCAATAATGTCATTTAGTACCACTAACCAAACGGGCCGGTAAGTTTAACATTTTTTCTCACACCCTATATGCACGACTAAGAACCACCTTAAATCTAAGCCATACTGTAAATTTGACTTCTATCTAACTCATAACTCGTTTTAGACCATCTTAAACCTATTTTAAACTTGAATATAGCCCATAAACCTATTTATACCTGTTCCTGTTAGACTCTGTAGATCATTTAATTTAGAACTTATTCTTCTGCTTAGTGATTGATCAAGAGATAAGTGCTTGTGGAAGTCTGTCTTTACTCCTCTGCCAAGTTATGCAGTAAGATTACTTGATAAAATAATTTGTTCCTACAAAATGCCACAAGGGGTTAGTAGGGCCTATAATATTTTTCGAGGGACCCCTTCCGACGCCCAAGTCAGTATCAGTCTGAGACAGTTGTCTAATAGGTCCTTCAAGGTGCACTATGACAACCAAATGAATTACTACTTAGGACTTATTTAGACGTGAGACCTTTGTAATTAATGATGACTATCAATGAAGATCTTTTGATTATACTATTAATGTTCTTTTGAAAATCAACGTGGGTCCTTGAAATTCAGTTATAATAAATCACTTTGAATTCTTTATCATACAATCTATTAATTTTAATGTATTTTGGGAGAAAGACAAGTTGAATGTGAGCATGCCATTTGTCTTTTTTTCATTGGATCATATTAATGGAATTGATTTATTTGCATTTTCTTGACTTTCCATATTTACATGTTTGCATTTTTGATAAAATTTATACATTAATGAATGTAATAAATCATAATTATTCCAGTTACAATATTATATATAAATGTACAATTTATAAAGTTATACTAAAAAAAATAAAAATGAAAATACACTTGTAGAAAATTATATTGCAAAATAAACTACTTTCATTACAATTCATTAAATTATTAGAAGTACATAATTGTCTTTTTTTCCAGCAATAGTTGTTAAAACGTTAAATGACATAAATTCATTTAATTGATCATTAAATTCGGACATTTACATTGTTAGACTACCATAATAGCAATTTTGAATTTTATAAAAAAAGAGAACGTCTTTGTAAATAAAGGTTATTTGTGAAGTTAATAAATCACACTAACGTGATAGGATTTGGTAGGGTGAGAGTTTTGTTATTTTAATTTATCTTTTTGGATTTTGTTTATTTTATTATTATTTTTTTTGTCTTTTTATGATAATTTATAAATCACGGTTATTGATTAGGATTTTTTGTTATAAAAAATGTAAAAAAATATTAAAAGTACGACAAAAAAAATTCATTAAAATATTAACATATTTAAAAATCCGTGCATTGCACGGGTTTTTATACTAGTTCTCTATAATAGAAATGAGTTCCCTCATTTATGTGCTTTTTGATGTGTATTTATTATAGCTCATGATTGTGAGTGCCTAACATTTCTTTAGTAATCCCCAAAATTCTCTGCATGTCATAGTGCTTACTTTGGACGTGTCAAGCCATCAATCACTTGAATGAATTTTCCCTTATTTTCTATGGTGCTCTTAGCTTCTCCTTTAAGCACGTGTCCCACCATTTCATAAGCACTCTATGTTGTTTTCTTGTTACACGTGAGTTTTCCATGCATTGATACTATTGCATAATGTTGATCCTTTCAGACAAAAGTTGCCAGATAATTACCAAATATTGATAATTTCTCCCAGATTAGAACTAATTTAATCTTTTCTGACTGTCTCTTATCATAATTACCTCTTATTATTATTTTACATACATGATACCCATATTAAAATCCCGTTGCACTATGAATTATTGAACAAAACGAGTAAAAATACTAAAAATAATACCCAAAATGTCACAATGAATAGATTTTTAAAACGCTAGATTACATAAATTATAACGACTATAAAAAATATTGTATTGAATGTTTTATTAAAAAAAAAGGAAAATTTACTTTTAAACATACAAACTTTGACCCATTTGCTTTTAAACATACAAACTTTCGTTTATTATTTAAACATACCAACTTTGGGGGGTAAATTCCCAAAAAGTTATAAGTGACCTGTTACCGGTTGAAATTTGAAAAACTCTTAAGTTGCTTCTTTAATTCTTGAGCGCCATTAATGCAACCTGTAAAATGCTTCCTCCCTCCCTCTCTGATTGAACCCCCATCATCATCACCCATTAACTTCCCTTCTCAGCGCCATTAATCCCTTTCTTTAATTCTCTAACTTCCTCTCTGATTTTGGCTATAAAACTGGGCATAATCTTTTCACTAAGATCACACTGAGGAGTAGGACTGAGATGTGCAGGAAAGGGGTAAGTCACTTTGTTTGGCTATTTTAAGCAATTTTGTTCTTCCATTTCTGGGTTGTGTTTAAGTATTTATGCTTTCTATTTTCTGAAATTTTGTGTTTTTTTTGTGTTTGTTGGATTGTTGTAGAAAATGGAAACAAAATTTACATTTTGTTATTGGTATGGTGGTAAATTTGTTGAGGATAATGCTGGTGTTGTTTATGTTGGGGGAATGGGTAGAACTTTTGATGTTAGTCCTGTAGATTGTTGCATGAAGTACCTGTTGAATTTGGCTGAAAGTTGTGTTAATGGCAAAATTATTGATGGTTTGTATTACTGTGTTCCTGGGGTTCCTTTGAGTGTGGGTTTGAAAAAAATAGTTTCTGAAGATGGGGTTTTTGAACTTAGTCAATCAGCAATACTTAATAGGTTTGTGGATGTATATGTATTAGCTAGGATTCCTGTGTCTCCTCTTTCTGTTATTGGCAGTCCATCACTTTCAAAGGTTGAAAGTGGAACTTCTTCCCTTGGGGTCAAAACAGTACCCAAGAAGTTGACCATAAGAAGGGGACCACAAAGTGGTATGGGGGGTAAAAAGCAACCATCCTCAAACCTAGATATGTCTTTCCATGTGGACACTACCCTTGATTCTTGGTTAATAAATGAAGCACTTTCTGAACCCCCAACTTCTAACCTAGCAATTGATAAGCCTTCCACCTCCTCTATTAATAAAACCACACCTGCTGCAGATCTAGGAACCAAAAATAAAGGGAAGGAACCTTGTAGGTCTGAGGGTGGTGAAGACAGTAGTGATGAATCTGATGAGGAAGATGAATCTGTAGATCTAGGAGTAGAGGCTGATGTATTATTACATGAGAATGAGTTCTTGAATGAAGAACATGGGATTGAAGAATCCAGTGATGAGGAGTATGTACAGGCTAGAGAAACAGTGAAGAAAGTATGTAGTAGGTTGGCTGACAATACTAAACAAGTAGAAGAGGATGTTGTTAAGACTTGTTTAGCTGAGAGTGGTGAGGAAGTACAGATTGGGGAGGACAATGAAAGAATTCAGAATACTTCTGAATATGAAGAAAGTGGGGAGGAGCAAGAAAGTCCCCTTTCTTCAGAAGGTGAAGGTGATGAAGGGAAGAGGAAGAAGACAACTTTAGTTCCTGAAACAACAGATTTCAAAACCTTTGAATGGGCTGTGGGTCAAAGGTTTGGTAGCAAGAAGCATTTTAAGCAGGCTTTAGCAAAATATGTTGTATATCAAGGTAGGAATGTAGGAATTAGATCAAGTAGCAAAAAATTTTGTCAAAGAACAGTGGTGAAGTGTGTACCTGGTTGTTCATTTTATTTGTATGGTAGTTGGGATAGCAGGAGATGTACTTTTGTTGTTAAGACAGTGCAGGGTGAGCATAGTTGTTGTAGGAATATGGAAAAGAACAGACAGCTGAAAGCAATGTGGGTTGCACGTCAGCTTTTAGATGTGTTTAAGACAAGGCCTCATTGGCCAGGTAGGGAAATTATGGATGCAATTAAGAGGGCTTTTGGTGTGATTGTCAAAAAAAATTTTGCATATAAGGTGAAGTACAATGCACACAGATTGCTGCATGGTAGTATGACTGAACATTATAACAAATTGGGAGTTTTAATCACTACACTTACTATTGTTTCTTGTATGTTATTGTTGTTTTGAAGAGTATTATTAGTTGTGTTGCACAAATCTTACCAAAGGCAGAGCACAGACACTGTGCTAGACATGTTTATGCCAATTGGCACAAGTCATTCAAGGGTGATGAGTTGAAGATGCTGTTCTGGAAGGCTGCAAAGGCTTGGAATGTGGCAGACTTTGAACAAGCATTGGAGGAGATGGGAGTGATTGATGATAAGGCTGTGGAGGTGTTTAAAAGTTACAACCCATCCTGTTTCTGTAGGGCCTTTATGAAGTCAAGTTGCAGAGTTGATGTTATTGTAAATAACATGGCTGAGACTTTCAATGGATATATCATCAATGCTAGGACAAAGCATGTGATGTCTATGTTGGAGGATATTAGGACAGCTGTGATGCAAAGGTTGTTTACAAAGAAGATTGAGTCAGAGAAGTGGAAGTCTAACTATGGTCCAAGAGTCATTGCAAAGCTGGAGAAGGAGAAGAAAAAAGCAAGATGTTGTGATGCAATTCCATCAACAAGTACAATCTTCCAATGCACTGATCCAATGGGAGATGTCTTGTCAGTGGATTTACAATTGAAGACCTGTTCTTGTAGAAGGTGGGATTTAACAGGAATCCCATGCAGGCATGCTGTGGCTTGCATCTCATTCCTCCATCAACAAGTTGAAGACTACATTGATCCTCTCTACACTAAAGATAGGTATTTGAAGGCCTATTCATTCTCCATACCACCCATTGAAGGGCCTAAGTTTTGGCCTAAAATCAGTAGCTCCTTGATCCCTCCACCCATCAAAATTGGTCCTGGAAGACCAAGGAAAAAGAGAAGAAGGGATCCCCATGAAAGTCCCAAAAAACCAGGCAAATTAAGTAAGCATGGGACAGAGATGACTTGTGGGATATGCAGTCAAAAGGGCCATAACAGGAGAGGATGCCCAAATAAGTCAACATCAGCTGCTGCTCAACCTATTAATCTCAATGAGATCCCAGAGCATACTCAGACAACTGAATGTCAAGGTTCAACACCAAGTTTGTCATTGCCTTCTGCTCAACCTACAAGAACTGGGAGACATGGGAGGAGCATCAGGAGTGGTGTGGGTGCAAGAGGAGGAGCAAGGGGAGGAAGTGCAAGAAGAGGAAGGTCTGCCAGCAAATCTACTCAAGGGTCTCAACCAAGTCAGTCTTCACAACCAACTCAAGGATCCAAAACATAATTTCTTTTCTTTAGTTAATGTATGTCAGTTTTTAAGGGATGAATTATGAAAAAACATTGTCATTTAGGAAGGGATGTATTTTGAAAAAACATTAATGTATTTTGATGTATGAAGAAACATTGATGTATGAAGAAACAATGATATGAACAAATCAGTTCTATGAAACTGATATTTATATAAATTTTTAGTAGTACATTGTCTTGCACATTACATTACAAACTCCCTCTTAATTAGGGATTTTAATTCTTACTAAGAGCTACATACATTACAAACATAGTCCAAGACATACACAACATTAAAAACAAATTCTTCTCTCTAATTGCAGCTTTCTTCAATTCCAGTTTGAGGCTATCAATTTGTGCTTTGTATTGTTGTTTCTTGAGTTCAGATTTCTTCTTCATTTCAGCCAAATCCTTCATCAATTGATCTGTCTCTGTCACCTTCAACTGCAATTCATCTTCACAATCCTTCTCCCATTTGAAGAAAGCACAGTCATCATTCTTTAAAAAGGAAAAATACAAAATTTAGAACAATTTTAACTTCCAAATTGATAAACCCTAAAAATTTAGAAAACACTTACAGGCCAATTAGGGCAACCATAAAATCTTGCACCCAAGTTGGGACCCTTCCTGACTGTTCGGATTTTAGCCATAAATCCATGGAAGCATTGAATGTTGTGTGAGTTAGAGCTTCTCAAGCTTGAAGAAGATGAAGCCATTGAAGGGGATACTGATTAACCTTGCCTTCGACAATGGAGAAGAGTTTATAACATAAGGATGAAGGGGATAACCGGTCACAAAGGAGGTAAAATACCTGCTATAACTTTTTGGGAATTTACCCCCCAAAGTTGGTATGTTTAAATAATAAACGAAAGTTTGTATGTTTAAAAGCAAATGGGTCAAAGTTTGTAGGTTTAAAAGTAAATTTTCCAAAAAAAAAAAAGATTAATATCTACTCAAAATAAACAATTTTAAATTTGGGTCGCGATGTATCCGGGCACAAATTATTGACCCCTAATGTTGGTATATGCAACTTTGTTTAGTTGCCAAGGCTTGCACCCGCCATCCCTAATAACATAAACTTTGATTAATGATTTTCTTTAAAATTAAAAAAAATTTAGAATTTAATACAATGTAACCTCACTTTTTTGGAGAGGGTAATGGCGTCCGATTCGGCTCAGATTATCCATCCTTCGACTTTGCTCTGAATAATAATTGATTATGTTTCAATTCATCTTAACTCGAAGTCAGATTATTCATACTCCAATTTTGCTCCGATTCGGACTCTCAAACCTCCGACGCAGTCCTCATTATTATCAAGCTTTATTCTTATCGATATTATACTAATAATTTAAAAGTATAAAAATTAATAGAGTAGCCTTTCAAATACAGCTTTACAAAAATATGCCCTTCAAATTTTAGAATCGCAATTAGAATCATTAAAATCGTAAAATCACAACTAGAATGTACTATTCTACCATATCTACGCAATTCTATAAATACTCTGCAAAAATGCTAAATTGGACTTTAGCCCACCCAATCAACTACTTCCCTAGACCCTTCTACTTTTTTTTTCTAATGATTAAATTGATACTCTTGAGTCTTGACTATAATATGACTATTTTATGATGAATAGCACGCGGAAGAGTTGCGAAATTTTTTTATTGAAACGCTTGGTATCTTAAAGTAGTTTTTTTTTTTATCTAGATTAACAATTGTTTGGTTTCATTTAGTGTTGCTGATTTATTAATGATTGATTTGATATTCATAATTGATAATTTTGGAATTATTGATTGTGAAAAATAATGAGTGTTTTATTTGATGTTATGAAATTTCCAACGCTTTAAAACTGTTACAATATAATGTGGCTTTGATAAACTTATTGCAAGATCACTCTTTTTGGTATTGCTTAATTTAATAGGATCATCGTTCTGTATCTACTCGGTGTGTTTGTTTTAGTGATTATTAATTGTATAATTAGTGTATATCTTTCTATATTTGTCAATGCATAAAAATTAGGGAAATTCTACATGGTAAGCACCAACTATGGCAAGACAACTATGACTAAAGGCGAGTGATAGCTATTAAAAATTTTCCACTCAACTCTTGGAAAAGTAACTACCGTAACATTATTAAGCTAAAAACATTTAATTTTCATTAACTATGGAAATGACATAAATACTTCTATTTCATTTCATTAAAAATCAACACCTCATTCCTCTTCCATTGAATGTTTAATTTTCTTGTTGCTTCATTAATGTTCTTTTTCCTCTTAACCTTAAACCGTATCCTCAAAATTCAAATCATAGGGTGAATTTTAACAAAGTTTTTAAAATATTAAATGAATTTTAAGTGTTCTTTTTACAATAAAAATGGCTAAAGAATAAATAAAGCAATTACAACTTCTTATTTTTGCAACATTGGTTATAAATATAATTCACGCTTTTAACGACCTTGGCTATAATTCATCTAATATCTCTTTTAATATTCAATTATGAAACCAAAAACATTGATTTCAAAACTTTGAGTATTATAATTATATTCAATTTAGAGTCAGGTGTCGGGTCGAATCGGGTCGAGTCATGTTGGAGTCGCAGTCGGGTTAGAGTATCTAGTATTTTATGAGGTTTAACTCTGGTATGTCTCTGAATCGGAGTATATAATGGGATTTGAAGTTGGATATTATGTTTCTCATACTCGAATCGGGATTAAAATTCCACGAACAGCCTCGGATCAGGAGGTGGCTTGGTCCAGATTAAATAGCCGCCATGCCTACTTCAATACGAAACACCTTAAACTCAAAATCAAACCCACTTACTTTTTTTTTGTCTCCGAAAGTGATAGTAGTAGTTTATCCGTTCCATAATACTTGCTACATTTCACTTTTTTACGCAATCCAATGCACAATTTTGATCATTAATATCTTAAACTACACTTATATAAAAATTATAAATATTTAATATTATGAAAGTATGCGATTAGACGATTCAAACAAGATCCCACTTGACTATATTTTAACTTACACATTAGTCGCAATATGTAAAATAAGTTTGAACGATAAATAGTGCACAAAATCGAAATATAACGAGTATTTTGGATAGGAGTAAGTATATCTTAATAGATTTTGATAGCATAAAAGAATTGAGTGTAATAATGAGATACTACTGCCTACTGGAAGTCCAGTCTTAGGCACACACGCTAATGAAAAAGAGTAGCACGTCGTCTCTCCTTTTTTTTATAAAAAAAACTCACTATACTAACTAATTGGATGCCATCGTGCGTCAAAGCAACTGTCTATTAGCTGTATAAATATACTCATTTCTTTTTATCAAATTTATTCTTATCTTATTATTTATTATTTATTTATTTATTTATTTATTATTATTATTATTATTATATAATTAATTAGCCACCTATCTAATTTAATTTGTTTTCTCCATTATTAAGTCAATATAATTATTAGCTTAAGTTTTGGTCAAACAAACATGTTTACTTGTTATGTTGAATTGAAGATTGTAAATCTATAGTCAATGGTCTAGAATACAAGGCATTATCATGTAGTCACATGCACATTTCTAGTTTGGTGATCTTTCCTAATCACTTCTTCATTGTAATAATAGGTTGTAATTTGTAATTAAGATATTACCCTTTTCAAGTATGCACATTTCATCTGTTCATAATTCTATTTTATGTGGTATTTGGAAACGATGATTTCATTTGGAAATTTGAATTTGACTCTAATTTATTGTTTGGCAAATCAAAAATTTTTAAATTTAAATTTGGATCAAATTCCACTATTGTTTTTAAAGTAGTTAAAGTTGAGAATTTGAGAATGACTACCTAAAACTTGTCATTCTTAAATTCTTCATTTGTAATTTCATAATTGAAATCTATAATTTAAATGAAATACTTGTTTCAAAACACAATATTATGTGAATATACAATAGTGTCTTTCAGTTTTATTTGATTTGCATCTCTTTTAAGAAGGTTTAAATATTGATTTATACCTCAATCGCCTTTAATATTTGCTATAAGGACAAAAAGTGGAATAACCGAAAAAAAGAGTTAAAAGTGAGTAATAAATTGTAATTTAAAGGAAAAACGACGAATTAAATGTGGATGAAATTTAATATAATATAATTGTATAAATGAAAATTAAACAGCGCATGAGTTGTGATAAAAAAACAGCAAATTCAATACAAGGTTCAATTATAGCAATCTCACTAAGACAAGGTATTTGGATGACTTTTACATTGACTTTTTGGTCGGTTTTTGATTTTTGACTTATTAGTTGGTCAAACAACCAAAACAACCAAAAAGTGTTTGGTAGATTGCTTTTAAGCCCACCGAAAATCTAGCTTTTAAGCCAAAATAAAAAGCTACTCTAGTTATGTTTTTATAAATGTTTGTAGCTTGTTGACCCACTTTTTTCTCTAATAAACAGCCAACAACCGATACCTAAATTTACCAAAAATAGTCATAAAGAACTGACTTTTTCAGCTAGTTAAACAATTCAACTAAAAAAACCAATATTTTAACATCCCATTGAGTACACTTTCAAAACCCTAAAAAAGTTTAGGACACTTGAGAGTAAATACAACCCAAACAGTTTGAAGTTAGCAGTTAGGCAGTTTGCCAATTAGAACACATTCATATATCATCCTCTTGAGATCAGTGTAGTGAAAGAGTACTTAATTTAGCAGGGAGTGGGCCAGTGAACAACTAGGAAAAAAACATCAACATTCAACATTATGGAGAAAATAAGCAGCCCAAAAGAGAGTACCATAACAATAATAGTCATATGCCACAAAGATGAAACCACCCCCCTTGCCTCCCACTTTTGAGCTGTGTAGGGTACTGCCCTTCAACTTCTATACCTCTTCCTTCCTTAACTTTACTTCTCATTTTTCTTTTTTTTTTTATCATATTAATAATAATTAACGGGAATATCCATGTGATCATCCTCAGTTTTTGGCATTTGCTTTTAGCTTTTTCATATGGTAGACAAAATATTTCTGTTGATTTAAATACTAATTATTTTAAATACACTTAAAAAAAATGCGCCTTTAAAGTTAATAGTGTCATTTGTTTTTATGTAAAAAAGTTGTTCTCATAGATAATAATAACGTAAAATTAATAATAATCTTGACTTTGTCTACCAAGCGGAAAAATTAAAAATTTAAGGTCACCGTATAAATTAAAAAAAATCAATTAAAATAAGTTTAATTTCCGCTAGAATTTATCATTTCTCAACTTAATTCATCAATGGTTTTGTACTGTTATACTGCTACAATTTTCCCAACTTTCTTCTTCCTCCTTACACTTTGACAAATCAGCTTACTTTCTCAACTCCCCTTTATAATAACACTAATAATAATTATAGTATTGTTGATAATTATTACCACATTATTAATTTATTATTGCTTTCTTCTTCATCTTATTCTTCAAAAACATAATCTTTATTATCATTCTTCTTTCATATCCTCCATTACTTTCTTTGAATCTTCAATCTCCCATTTCCTCTCTATAACTCTTTTAAAGATTTAAACATTGAATTTGAAGTGGGTTTTTTCTTATTGATTGTCTCTGCAATTGGGTTAAAAGATACAATCTTTTGTCACTTATGGGTAATTTTCTTGAATTTAATTTCATGGGAATTCTTTTGTTTTTGTCATTAATTACATGGGTATGATTAATTTGTTAATTATTAATAGTTAATCACATTGATTAAGGATGTGATTATCTTGTTTAATTGTTTTGGAATTTGGATGATTAAGATGGGTTAACTTACTTTCTAATTTTGAGCTTTATTTCTATTTATGCAGTTTGATTTGTTGCAATTGGAACATCATTATCATCTCAAACAATCTAAGTAATATTGGAGGTAACTTTTCATTAATTAAGCATTAATATTGATTAATTTATTTATTTTTTTGACTTGATATTGGGCATTTTTAGATCATATAATTCCCAAAAAACAGTTATTTGCAAAATTAAAACCAAATAAATTGAATTCATTGTGATGAATAATAAATGTGATAGACTTTATGTGGGTTGTTCTTAGATTTCAATTTTATGGTTGATATTAAATTATAAATTACCTATAGCATTGGAATTCAATTTACATATTTGTTTCTATTCAGATTACCAGTTGACTCAAGTGTAGGCTTTAATGGGTTGGTGAATTGCTAAGATTTAGAGCATTTTTGGCTTTTGAATAAAGTGAAGGCTTCATGGGAGGCTTACTTCACCTTTTTGATTTCCATCAAGGATCCATGGCAAGAAAACACAAGAAACAAGTGAGCTGTATGTAATCAATCTCATGTTTTGAAGTATAAATTGAGTAATTTTATTTGATGCTTGTTTGTTTTATTGGATTTGGATAGATTTTTGAGATTAGAGTATGCATGAAATGAAGTAAAATTATGATTTGTTTTTGTGTATGAGGAAGAAATATCTGACACTGATTGTATTCTGGTATGTAGCTGATGTGGCAGCTCCTCGCAACAGTTTGGAGAGGCCTGGTGAAGCTTGCCGGAGCCATTGTTCTGTCGGAAACTATGAAGAGGTGAGTTCCCCTTGCTTAACTTGGCCTTTATAAAGACTATGATTTGTTGGAGTTATCCCTTACATAACTTGGTGTGCATACTGAAAATTGAAGTGTTTTTAGTGAGTGCAAGTGTACATAATTCGCCAGTTAATTCGCTTTATGAATTCACGATTCGCTCAAAATGACCCTAATATAGCCTAAAACCAATCAAAATTCGTTTTTTTATTCGCGATTCATAAGGAGATTAGTGAATCATATGACAGTGATTATTAGTGCTATCAGTCAGAAGTATTAGATTAGACTCAATTTTCAAGAGCACTTTCATGATTAATCCGGTTTTGTATAGTTTCCATTATGTATCACTTTGTAGGTCTAGTCTTTTTTATTTGAAGATTCTCATACAAAGTATGAATTCTAATTGGGCAATTTTTCGTCGTTCATTACTTTTGGCTAAATGCAGAGTTTGCCGAAAAGGAGCTACTATCCTACTGATGTCTCAGTGAAAAAGTTGACAAGCAAGGAAATATCTAAACAACAGATTAACAAACACAATGCACCTAGTGTCGTTGCGAAACTGATGGGGATGGATCTATCGCCAGAAGATTCAAAACCTGAAGTTGTATCTCTACACAACAAAAACAACGATGAGATCAAGTTTATTGACAAGAAAATTCAGTCGATAGAAAAGGTCCCAACTGTTCGTGCCCCTAGAAAGTCGAAGTCATTTATCAAAAAGGAGTTTCGTTCGTATAAAGATACATATTTGCGGTACTGGAGCAGTGGCACAAATTCCGGTAAGCCATGTCCTCGTGTACATCCTCAAGAGAAAGAGCTTCAGAAATTTAAAAAAGATTTTGAAGCTTGGCAGGCGGCCAGATTTCTCGAATGTGCAAGGGTAGTTCAACTTGGGAACATTCCTGAACAGTGGCTTGCTCAGTTGGATCTGACAAAGGAAAAGATGGCCCTTTATGAAACTTCCCGAAAAGAAACTTTTGACAAATCCGATGGGCATAAAAGCAACATGTTAAAATCAAGGTCTCTACGAGGAGCTGATTTTGAACGTAATGGATACAAGGATATATTACCAGCTAAGCACAAGGAATCATATTCTTTCAGTGGTGTATGCCCCGGTAGAGACTATGAGCAGCTGTATTTGAAGGATTCTGATGTAAACTCTGAGAAATCGTCTAGTCCCTCACGGATAGTAATCTTGAAGCCGGGTCCTGATAGCTGTAGTACCAACGATGAGTCATGGGTTACTTCTTCGTGCTCAATGGATAATCGAGATTGTATCGAAGATCTTCTCGAGGAAGTGAGGGAGAGACTCAAACATGAAATGCTAGGTAACACATTTAAAAAGGGTTCGATGGTTAGAGGAGGTGGGATCGAGACTCCTTTTAAGGAAAAACCGGCATTAGTAAAAGAAACCCATCAACAATATCAATCTGTTGGTAAATATGTGAAGGAACGTTCTCATAGGGACTCGAGTAGGAAGTTGTTTCGATCAGAATCAGCAAGATTTTATCAAAATGAAAGCCTAATTAGTGAGCTGGCCCCATCGTCCCCGGAGTACACGAGCAGAGAAACGAGGAAGTTCTTGTCAGAGAGGCTGCGGAATGTCTTAGATGGAGAAAACCATCAAAATCTTCGTGTGAGCTCCGACAGCTCTCCCATGGAACCCTTGTTTGATGATGCCAGGGTACGATTAGAAAAAGCTCGGGATATATTGAATGCTGAACATGGAAAGCACTGCTGGCGTGATGAGAGCTTCAATACTGATACACAAGCTAGGTCCTTTCGACGTGAGCTAAGGGATGAAAGAAATTTTCAAGAACAGCCTTCCCCTAGGAGTCTGATGCGGTCTTTATCAGCGCCCGTGTCAGGAATATCATTTGGGAAACTTCTTCTAGAAGACCGGTATGTTCAAAATGCAGCTCACATCAAAACAAAACACGAGGCCTTTGAGAATCTATCGATGAATGTCAAAGATCATAGAAAAGAAAGATTCAATCTGCGAGAGCGGGTTAACAGTCTCAAGCATAGCCTGTCTCTTAGGAGGAAGTTGTTCAGCAAAAAACTCGAGGCGATGGAATTCTCCGAGAGCAATGAATTTGATAGAGATATAATGAATGGACCCACAGTTATTACAGGCTTCAATGACAGGAATGTAAGTATTGATGTATCTCGGAAACTCTGCAATTTGCCTTTGGCGCTGTTCTTCGTGGCACGTCTAGAAAGATCTAAGTTTTGTTTCGTCTGCTATGTCGTTGCAGGAAAACTCGACAGAGCTTCCACCAAGTCCTGCATCCATATGCAGTACTCCTCGTGAAGATTTTTGGAGGCCGATTGACCATCCTAGTCCAGTATCAGTGTCGGATGTGACCTCAGTAGAAGATCACAGTGTGGGCAATGTTTTTAAGGAGATCAGCTCCAATCTTACAGGTTAGCACAATCCAATAAAACTTCTTTATATGTATGGTTCTTAATTTGAAGCCAAATAGCTCATTTTCAAGAATCATTAATGCATATTGCATGTTTTTATGCTCTTTTAGTGGACATTGAATACTTACAACTTACAACACATCCAATGAATCAAGCTGTATTGATGACTTAGGAAGCTTTTGGTTCATGGTCATATTAAATGCACCATATATCCCCAGTCTTTTTATTTTTTCTTTTTCATTTTTAGTTACAAATAATATTCATTTTCTCTATGATATATAGTTATTCTATCCATTTATTGAATTCGATCTACCTGGTTGTTGGGTCTTAAAGTCTCTTAAGGGTAAAAAGGTAATGACATTATCACGAGTGTCAGTTCTGCTAATACAGTCAATGGTATCAAACTTGTCTTTATTTCAAAGTCACACCAAATCTAAAACCCCGTTGTATAGAGAAAGCTTTAGTGTTAGATGTCCTTTATTATGATCGTGACTTTTTCTATATAGAAATTTGTTTGATTAAAATTGTTATATATTAATTGATAGTGACTCTGCTGTAGATGTCGTATGGCATTTTTATCAATGAATTAGATTCCTACAAAAAGAAAAGAAATGTTTTCATCTTAAAAAATCTACTATGCGGCTTTTCCTTTTGATAATCTTTTACGAAACTAAACTGATTGTGTTAATCTTTTAATGAAACAGAATTGCGAAAGAAATTGAACCAACTTGATTATGAAGGATCAGAAATCACTACTGTCACCGAGGATCCTTCAGAAATGGAGGTGATTGACCCTGAAGATCAAGCAGAACTCTATATCAAGAAACTGCTTGTTACTTCGGGCCTGTATGATGGATCATGGGTCAAATCCTTTTCGAGATGGGATCCTTATGTGAGGCCCATGGGCAATTGGGTCTTTGAAAAGGTGGAAGAATCATACCGAAAACCAACAAACGAAAATGAAGCCTCAAGCCACGAGGACAGTAACTTGGAGCATAAACTATTGTTCGATTTATTGAATGAGGCGCTCACAGTTGTACTTGGACCACCGAGAACACTGTCCAAATTCAGAAGGAAGCTAACTGATTCGACCATGTTGCCTCTCCCCCAGGGAAGAAAACTATTGGATCAAGTATGGGAGATGGTGCGCGAGTTTTTAAACCCGTCGAGCTACCTATCCTATTATTCATTCGATGACTTAGTCGCTCATGATCTGCATAATATGCCATGGTCTAGTCTATTGGATGAAGAGATTAGCGCCGTGGGTAAAGAGTTGGAATTACAGATTGCTGGGCAATTAGTGGAAGAACTTATGATAAATATGCAGTTTTGATCCGTCTCTGGAGGGGACACTGGTATGATAGGTCCGCTACCTTCCTACCCTCAGATCCTGACTTGTGAGGGATGCTGGGTTGATGACTATAACTATGACTATGATGATGTACAGTACATAAGCCACTGTTTTTACTCGTCGAATAGAGTTGTTTATATGGATGGAGTATGGACACTCCAAAGTTGTGATCTACACTTATGTCATACAATGTTTGACTGTAGATGTTGGTGAATAGGTAGGAGATTTAACCAATGAATGTATATTTATTTATGATGAAGCAGGAAATGCTAAGAATTATGGGTGAAATTCTGAAATAAAATGCAATGTATACTGGTTTATTGTAGTGTTGTTCTAGTTCTTGTAAAACTAAGAATCCTTTGTTTATTTGCGCTTTTGCACTTCTCCTGATCCGAGGAATTATTTGGCCGCATCCTCCTTTATCAGTATGGATTGTTGTCTTCCATACTCTCCAGACTATGATCATAGTTCCTATGAGCGAATACACTAGGTATGATTGTGATAATGGTGCATTTCTCGAAATTGGAAAAGGACAAACCATTTGACACATATCACAATTATATTCATTTTTTTCTGCCAAAAATCGCAAGAGCAAAAAAAAAGAAAAAAAATATCCTACAAATAAGCAAATATTTTGTTTCTAACATACTATTTTTTATGATGAATATAAAAATATTTTATCATAAATGTACTTTGACATATTATTTCAATTAGGTTTATTCAGGAAAAGCTAATAGTAATGATGAAAAATTAAGATATTACGTGTATGTGCTGGAAAAGCTAAACTAGTACTACATACTAAAGTCGTTAATTTAAATAATATGTGCTGCAACATTGTTAAATTTTTTTTCACCAAAAATGTTAGGAAAAGTTGACAATAATAATCTAGTCTTTTATATATCCGCTGTGAATAATCTTAATTTTAGATTATCTTTTAATCAATTAATAGTTTGTTTTTAACATAATAATTGAGTATGCTGATAGCAAAACTGAGGATAAATGTTGAATTATTAAAAATTAAAAGAGTACACTAATAATA
Organism: Amaranthus palmeri; assembly: GCA_019776075.1. Classification (NCBI taxonomy): domain Eukaryota; kingdom Viridiplantae; phylum Streptophyta; class Magnoliopsida; order Caryophyllales; family Amaranthaceae; genus Amaranthus; species Amaranthus palmeri. Next base: position 90,814 of record JAAKBH010000640.1, on the reverse strand, counting down.
AACTAAGAGCAAAGGTTGGATTATTAAACAATAATTCAAAAATAGGATTATTCGCAGCGGATATGTGAAAGATTGGATTACTAATATCTATTTTTCTAAAATTTTATGGATATAAAGACAAATATTCAAAAAAAAATTGTAAATATTTGTTTTCAGTTATTCAGCAATATATTTTTTATGAAAAATATTTTTTTAAAAGTGTATCATACATATCAATCAATCTGTTTATAGTTAAATCAAGAATATCTCTGTATACGTTGAAAAATTGAAATAAATAAGATTATTAATCAAAAAAATAATAAAATAAGAGCCAAATTAAAGTTTTCCCAAAAATAAGCGCCTCTTAGATTTCAGGTAAAATCGCTGTCAAGGGAAGCGATCTTAGGCCCAACTGGGCTTAAGTGAAATCGCATTTGGGCCCAGCGATTTCCAAGTGGGCTAAACAAGCCATGCTGGCTTAAGCAAAATCGCTGCAGCCAGCAGCGATTTCCATTTAGCCTAAATTTCGTCTTTCTTCTTCCTCTTCCTCATTTCCTCAATTCCCCCATTTCAATTAAACCCTAAAATTTCAAACCCCTTCTTCTTCTTCTTCTTCTTCTTCTTCTAATCTCCTTGTATTCCTACTCCATTGAAACCTTCAATATGTTTAATTATAGTCTTTTCTTACTTCTCCATTGTTACTCAATTTCGTGATAAAAGGTATGTTAATTATTCAATTTTGTTCATCTTCTTCCTAATTATTCAATTATGTTCATGATTAGGGTTTTATATCCTCTTTAATGATGTGGGTTTTTTTATTATACAGAACTTGTATTTTCTTATTCATTTGGCTTATTTGAGGTAAGTTTATTGAATTTTATTGTTGTAAATTTATTATTGTTCATTGATTTGGGTTTTTGGTCATGAACATAGATATTTTTTTATTAATGTTATTATTATTATTATTATTGTTGTTGTTGTTGTTGTTGTTGTTGTTGTTGTTGTTGTTGTTGAAGTATGTTGAATTGAACGTTTTATGTTGATTACTTAGGAATATATATTGATGTTCAATTAAATGAATAAATTGTTGATTACTTGGGATATTTGTTGAATTAATGAATGTTAGTGTTGCTTATTTGGGATACATACTTTTTTTTGGAAATGGATACATACTTGATGTTGAATGAATTTAGTAAATGATTGAATGTAAGATGTTGAATTGAATTATCATAATGAAAAGTAAACACATTGAACAAACAGATGGAGAATCCTGGTCCAATAGATCCTTCCTTGTTAGTTTCACAACCCACCCATCGTTCACACTTCATATGGACCAGACAACTAGAGTCCGACACATTGCTTCATACTCGACACCACCTTTCCATAGTCATGAGATGGCCTGTAGACGATAGGGTGTTGCGATACGTGCACGAAGCCAGTTTATATGGTATTAACCTAATTTTAATTGAAATTATTTTTTTGTAGACGCAACAAATGTTGAGCATTCGTGACTACATGCACTCGCAGCGACATGTATGCCACGAACAGTCAAACGAAGTAATCAGGAGGTGCAATAGTGTGATGGTAGGCCTTGGATATGAGCATATGCTTCAACCATTACCGCAAGACGATTTTCCTTGTTCTTCCACACAAGCAGATGCTCCGGGGACGTCAAATGATCCTCAATCGCCACATACACTCAGTGTACGTCCGACAGCTCCTGGCACGTCTCAGGGCGAGTGTTCTTATGTATCACCAGTTCATCCAACTAACGTTAGGCTTTATCAACAATCGGATAATGAGGGTACACGTGTAGTTTATCCTAGTCTAGACACTATTTATGAGGGTGATACACCCACTGCGGATTCTTAGACTATATGTATAAATAGTGATGGCCGCGGTCCGGGTTGGGCCGGTTCCGTTCCGGTTCCAACCGGTTTCGGTCACCCGGTTCCGGTTCCATTTGGAACCTGACCCAGACTTTTCCGGTTCCGGTTCTGGTTCCGGCTGGTTCCAACCGGTTCCTTGGCGGTTCATGAGACGGTTCCGGCGGTCCCAATTCCCGGGCCGGGTGGGTCGGACCATCGGTTCCATTTTTATTTTTCCTTTATTTTTAATAAAAAAAATACTATAATAATGCGGACGTACCTTCGTCGATTACTTGATTATTAGCGAAATGCATTGGTTGTCATCGTTATTAAAATATTTACTAAAAAGAACGAAAAAAATAAATTAATAAGAAACGAATCAACGATAAATATCATAAAAAAAAAGGGGGAGAGAATGGACTTGAACCTAGTATCCCGAAGGAATACTAAGCTGCCTACGTATCCCGAAGGAATCAAAGTCCACGTAGTTCTTTGACATACCTTTTATTAGTAGTGGTTGAATGCCGTATTGCCGTGGTCCGATATTCCGTTGTCGCGATCCTACTCGTCATCGTCATCTGGTTGGTTGGATGCTCCCGCCGACTCTCCTCCCGACGATGCAGACGTATCCATCAGCATCCATGGATCATCTTCGTCTTGATCATCATCGTTCATTTCTCCTTGCATTCGGACCTCCGCCTGATCCCAATCTTTTTTGCAAACACATATTTGAATGCTATGTGGTGCAAGACGACATCTCTTTTCATCCAAAACTCTTTTACCTGCACTAAAAGCCGACTCGGACGCAACAGTAGAAGCAGGAATTGCAAGGATATCCTTTGCAATTCGCGTTAATATAGGGTATTTTGCCGCTTTTTCTCTCCACCATTCTAAAATATTATAAGTACTTAGGTCGATTTCAAAATGATGTTTAAGATAGCTATCTAATTCTATATATGTAGCGGAGGTGGAGGAAGATGATCCTAGAAAAGTATCATCGCGACTCATTATATTAGCGATTACGGAATTATAATAATTATCGGGACGTGCCGAGACGCTAGCACGCCTAGACGTATCGCGGCTCGGGTTATATATAGTAGCATAATGGTCATAAAGGTCTGATAACAGTTTTTTACAATTGCCTACATAATTATGTACATCAGTAGGCGGGCGATTTAGTGTTTGATAATAAAATCCTATTACTTTAGTTAGGACTTCCGTCTTAAAACACGAATCTAAAAGTGTGGCTATGCCATAAATATAAGGGAAATCGGTAAAATAAGTTCTCCACTTATCCATCATTTCTGCAATAATCGGCTTCAAAACAACGTTAGTATCTTCATAAGAACATGAATGCAAATGATAAAAAACAGTAACACATTCACTTATTACTAAGTGAACGTTTGGTTCGTATACATAAGAAAATATCTTAGTTGCGTGGACATACGCTTGTAGTAATTTTTCTACTCCTATAGCTAAGTCCCAGGTATCATCACTTATACTACTATCCGTAAACTCACTATATAGTTGTGTTATGATGGGGCGATATAAAAGCGCCTTTTTTAATAAATCGTGGGTCGAACCCCATCGTGTAGGAGTGTCTAAAGCCCAATATACTTTTTTACGATTATATTGGGCACATAATTGTTTATATCTTCGTTTAATGTGTCCTAATCTAAGCCATTTGACTATATCTCTAATGGGACCTAATAAATCACTTAAACTTTTGATACCTGCTTGACAAGATAAATTTACTATGTGAGCACAACAACGTACATGTAATAAACTACCTCCTAATATACTAGTAAAAGCGGGTTCATTATATAAAAGTTCCATGCATTTTATATTTGCGGAAGCATTATCAGTAGAACAACTAAATATTTTATCCAATAAGTTCCATTCTCTACAAATTTCAACTAATCTATATTTAATGTTTTCGCCCGTATGTCTTTCGGGCATTAACTCGAATGCGATTATTCTTTTTTGAATAGACCAATTACGGTCTATCCAATGTGCTGTTACACACATATATGGTTCTAAATGTGGGGGAGCTGACCAAATATCGGTCGTTAAGCTAACTCTCCCGTTAAATGTTTTAAACATTTGTGTTAACTCATATCTTTTTGATTCATATAATTTAATGGTTCTTCTTTTAAGAGTATTCCTAGGGATTGCTCTAAATTGCGGTTGTAAACATTTCCTATTGAAATATTCATATCTTTGACTTTCACCGTGTATAAAGGGCAATTCATCACCAATAACATATTTAGAAAACTCATCGATCATTTCATTACGATCATATTTAAAAGGCATACCTCCGGGTCCGCCGGGAAAGTCCGTTGCCCATTGTGGTTGTCCGCTTCCGCTTGTTGTCCCGCTGCCGCTTGTATGTGTTTCTTTTGTGATTCCATGTTTTTTGGCCAAATGCTTGTTGAAAGATCCCGTACCACCACCTAATACGTATTCACAAAACACAATAAATGAATATTTAATACATTCTAATATTTAATATCATTTATAAAAAGTTAAAACTTAAAAAGTATTTACCTTTGGTGAAATTATAAGAAACTGAGGGCTTTACTCCTTGGCTTTCACATATTTGACAAGTACATAAGAACACGTCCGGGTTGTCAGTTGGTTCTTTTGTAAAGTACGACCAAACATGTGAAACAGCTCTACCACTAGGAGGTGGCATTGCCGGAAAAGGTTGTCTTACAGGTTCATTTTCATCTGAATATAAATATAAAAACATTATTAAAATAAATAAGAATTTAAAATTCAATCAATTTGAAGATTAAAATTAGAAAACTAACCGATACTTTGAAAATTGACTCGTTTACCACGAGCTTGTCTTTGTTGTTGTTGTGCTTCTTCAAGTGATCTCGTTGATGATTGTCGAGATCTAAGTATCCCGATAGGGGTCGATGGATCATCTTCCTCTTGTGTATTTTGTGGTGTTTCTTCTTCTTGTGGTGTTTCTTCTTCATCTTCAATTTCTCTTTCAACATATTCCGCGTACTCGTGTAATTCTCGGTCGTAACTAGGCTCGTACCCTTCTGGATAAGTCGGTTCGTAATTACTAACCGAAGGTATTGTTGATATTGATGGAGTTGAAAGTGCCTTTCTTTTGGAGCTTGAAGAAGAACCCCCCAAAGATTTTGCCACTTTAGTGACTTTTTTTGTGGCTTTTTTCAAGAATGAAGACATGATTATATTATATTTAAGAAATAATTAAGAACTAATTAAGAATTAATTAGATGACTAATTAAGAAATAATTAAGAAATAATTAGTAAACTAATTATGTAATTAAGAGAATAATTGCGTAATTAAGTAATTAAGTAGAGAGAGTAAGTAGAGAGAGAAGGAGAAGAGATGAGTTGTGAATTGGAATGGTTGAAAGTGATGGGTATTTATAGAAGAAGAAAAAACGGCTAGTTTGACCAAGGTAACGGCTAGTTTGACCGGTTCCAAAGAGCCGTTGGGCCGTTGGAACCGTGCGGTTCCGGGTCCGGGTCCGGTTCTGTGGTTCCAACCGGTTCCATTGGACTGTTGGGCCGGTTCAACCGGTCCGCGGTTCTTTGGTCCGGTTTTTTCGAATTTTTCCGGCGGTTCCACGGTTCCGGCAACTTTTTTCCGGCGGGTCCACGGTTTCGCGGTTCGGTTCCGGTTCGGAACCTGTCGCGAACGTTCCGGTTCCGGTTTTCAGCGGTTCGGGACCGGTTCGGTTCCGGGCCAACCCGGACCGTGGCCATCACTATGTATAACATTGTATAGATTTGTATATATGTAATATTATATAATTGGTTTATGTTTTGTGCTTGAAGGGGGAGTGGTGAAAATTGATATATTGATTCATTGTAGGTACTTATATACGGTGTTGTAGAGAAAAAACAAAAAAAAAATTGAATTAGTTCACAGGCAAAATCCGTGCAGCGATTTTCTACTAAAGCAAAAAACAAAAAAAAATTAATTCACATAATAAGGAAATCGCTGATGGCTGCAGCGATTTCCAACCTCCGCCAGGTGGACAAGGTTTGCTTACTTGGAAATCGCTTCGCCCAAGAGCGATTTTACTTGAGCCCATTTGGGCGTGGAATCGCTGCATGCAACAGCGATTTTGCTCAAAATACCAAAGACGCTTATATTTGGGATAACTTTGATTTGGCTCTTATACCATTATTTTTTTTAAATAATAATCTTATGTATTTTAAATTTTCGTATACGTTTGGGATATGAGCAGAAAGATAGCATTGAAAATTGGACTTGGATGTGTTAGGTTAGACATGGGTAGGCCCATGTATCAGCTTCACTACAATCCCTAATATAATCACAAAAATTTGGACGAGACAGTCTCATTATGAGACCGACAATTTGGTGCGGCCCAATTCGAACGTGTAACAATTTATTAATTTTCTGGGTATTTATCAATTTTGATCTTAAATATATCAATTTTGAAAATTGATACCTTTAAGGTCAAAATTGATACGTTTAATATCAAAATTGAAAGATGTCCAAAAAATAAAAAATACATAGGTTGTTACATGCGTGAATTGGGCCGGTCCAATTGACGGTCTCATTATGAGGTCGTCTCATCCAAGACCAGCTACAATCCCTAATATAATTCACTGTATATATAAATCTCATTTGAATAATCGCAAATTCTTGTGAGAGATGGTCTCCTTGAGAGAACATCTCTAATTAGGCCGACCCATTATATATTTTGTAAAATATTGTAAGTAGTCATTAAGAATGATGTAAGTAGGCATTTAAGATATTGAAAGTAGGCATTAAGAATACGGTAAGTAATAAGCATTAAGGGTAATGTAAGTAGGCAATAAAAATACGATAAGTAGGCATTAATCTTTAATAGGCTGGATTAAAAAAAATGTCCCTCAAAGAGACAGTCTCTAAAGACACTAGCTGTTGAATAATTGCGTTAGCAATAAGTTTATAACTAATGTAGCATGGTCGTCTAGTAGCATCATTTTCACCTTGTGTTAGAGATAAAGTTGAATAAAATAATTTTTTATAAAAAAGTTTGTTTTAGGGAAAATTGTTGAAAATTAACTAGAAAAACAACTTTTGTGAAAAACTACCTTGAAAAAAATTTTTTGTCAAAAAATACTTAGAAAATTTATGTTGTATGTCAAAAGATACCTACTAACAAAATAGTTACGATTTCCGTTAGTTTTCCATGTGCAGGTCATGTGGCCAATAAAGTAGCTCTCTCATCCTCTTGCTTATTCAACAAATAAGAACTCTAAGTCTGGAAAGTACTTATCTTTACCATTAAAGCACGTCATTGTTATTGTGTTTGAAAATCCAGCTTCAACATATATAGTAGGTTTTGAAATTACTTATACAATGCTTAGTTACATTCCTTAGAGTATTTACTTGTACATTCTCAAAATGATCGTTATAGTCTTAAAATGATCACTTATAATATTAAAATGATCAAATTCATAGCATGATCACTTGCATTTTTATAAATTGCTCATTTTAATTCCTAAAGTTCTTAAATGATCACTTATGATATTAAAATGATTACTTATAACCTTAAATTGATCATTTGATCACTTTTAGGTTGCGTTTGGGAACAAGTATTTCATTTGAAATTGTAGATTTGAATTATAAATTCATTAAATAAGAATTTGAGAATCACAAGCTTAGGGAAGTGATTCTCAAATACTTATCTTTAACCATTATTTAAAAGATTGGTGGATTTGACTCAAATCCAAATTTGAAAATCTTTTACTTGCCAAACACTTAATTTGAGTCAAATCCACATTTTCAAATGAAATCAACATTCCCAAACATAGCATTTAAGTGCTAACAAATACCGCTTAAGTGTAGATACTTACAATCCTAATATGATCACTTCTAGCTTTAAAATGATCAATTATAAGAATCTAACTATTTTCCGTCTCAGTTCATTTTGATCTCGCTTTGCGGTTAGGGCTGAACAAAGTTTGGTCTAAACCTTAAACCAAACCGGAATTTCAATATTTTGTCTGGTCAATGGTTTAAATGGTCTGGTCAGGTTTTTTTCAAATTAAATTACGGTTTACGATCTGGTCTCGGTTTTTTATTTTTCAGACCAGACCGGACCGCAAACCGTTCTATGGTCGAAAATCATAATTTTGTATTTAAAAAATTAAGTTGCTACCTAGATATTTTAAGATGTAGTTATTTTTATATAGCAATATATACATGAATGATGTTAATACTATTAACTTATTACAAATTATTATATTTATTAATTGTAGGTGTGAAATATTTGCATAAATACATGTATTAATTTGGATAAAAACTATAAAAATGAAAAACCGTAGACCAGACCAGACCGGACCGTTTTAAAAACAGTTTGGTCCGGTCTGGTCTGGAAAATTTCCAGACCGAAATTTCTGGTTTAGTCTGATTTTAGCGTCAGACCCAGACCAAACCGGACCGTGTTCACCCCTATTTGCGGTTGTTAATTGCTTTTGATCATCGATACATGTTGCTAAATCTTATTTTTAGATACTTGTTGCTAAATCCTCCTTTATCTTCCTCTTGTACTCCAATATTATTGCCATAGGTTGATTATTAGATTCATCAAGTGACTAGACTAGCACAAAATCAACACAAATCAAAAAAAACACAAGAAATTCAAATTTAAGTAACACCCTACATTATAATTATAATGCAAAAATCCAACCACGATCTCAAAAGCAGTAGTCAAACAAATTTTGTATTTAACGTAAATGGTATATTTTGGTTACTTCGACTTATTTTTTACTTGCAAAAAAAAAATAATAATAATTTTGTAATATGGTGTTAGAGTATATTTTTGCACTTTGATATTAATTTTAAAAAATAAAGTAATAATGAAAATTTAAACATTAACTAAACTAAAATTGAAGGGATCTAAACTAAATTGAATTAACTTGAATGTGATGTGATATATGCCAAACTTAATTAGAGAAAACGATGAAAAAATATGGTTGTGTTCAATGTTCAACATAAAAGATGCCAAGCAAATACCCAACATTCCACTTTGGACGAGTCTAGTCTACTAGGAAGTGGGTAAAAAAACAACCCCACACTAGTATTAGCTTTTCTAAACTTTTACTATTTGCTTTTAAAACCATTACCCAACTTTTGCACAACCTTTTTTTTATTATTTATTTATTTTTTTATTATTATTACTAAAATAATTAAGCTAAAAAATATATATAAATTTACAAATACATTTCTTTGTTAAGCAGTGGCGGATCTAGGCATCACACTCTCTAGGGGCACCAATATTATAGATGAAAGTTTGCAAAAAATTTCGGCATAGTTTCATTTGCAAAATGAACAACCAAATCAACAAAATGTTCTTTCAACAGTTACATATACAATAATTTCAAGTTAAGACCAATCAATTAATGTATTCATCATCAATTAACCAAACACATTCGCAAAGTACAATCACAAAAACAATTGACATAATTCCACAAACTAACTTATATAATTCAAGAAACTCCAAAATCCAAACACATTCATTAACATAACATATAATATTTATTCACAAAGCACAAAAACATAATAACATATAATACTTATTCAATAATTCAATCAAAAAACTATGTATTCAATAAAAACCCTAATTTTTGAAATTGGGGATTTAAAAAATATAACATGATAAAATTAATAATAATACCTGAGTCCTTGAGATTGGTGGCCTTACGGGGACGACCTGGTGGTCAGTGGTGGCCTCTAGGCTGGCCGGTGGTGGGCTGTGGCCAGGACGCAGGAGACGAATTCGCACATCGCACAGTTTCGCAATTCGCACATAAAAGCAGAGAACAGAACAGAGAAGCAGCGGTGGCCTCTAGGCTGGCCGGCAGTGGTCTGTAGGCAGGAGAAGAAGCCGGTGCCGGTGGTGAGATGTGAGATTTAGGAATTAGGCTTTGCAAAGTTAGAGAGAATGATTGAGAAATGAGAACCTTGCGAAGAAACGCGTGTTTTTTTTTTGGAATATTCTACCTGGTAAGCACCAGGTATAACGAAATTCACAAACTAGCTATTCTTGTTTGCAATTCTACCAAATAGCACTCAACTTATGCAAATTCATCTGCCGTAGCTATATTAGGCTAAAAACGTTAGATTTACCGTTAAGTGGTGAATTTACATAATTGCCCTTGTTTTATTTGTTAAATAGTGGTCTTCTTCCTTCTTGGTGCTCTCTTTTCCTTTGAATGCTCCATTGATGCAACGATTCAAGCTTCTTCATAATAGACAAGACAGAACAAGTAATGTTCAGTTAATCTTCAACTTTCACTAGAACAAAATTAGGTATCAAATTTCACAGAGATGAATTACCACAGTAATGTTCAGTTATGAAAAATGACATTAAAGTATTCAATTTTAGAGTACCCATGAAAAAGTAAAGAGAATATGGACCTTGCATAAAGGGCACTTGACGGAAGATGGCACTTGTAACAAAATCTATCTGCAAAATTCACATCAATTTATAGCTTAACAACCGAAAAAGCCATTTTAATGAATGAAAACCAAAAATTATAAGGAATTCAATTGAAAAACGTCCATTATTATGCAAAAAAGTAATCAAGATTAACGAAAGTGAGCAGAAATTAATGAGAAAAAAAAGAGTAAGAGAAAGAAGAGGAGAAGAAAGGACATACGGAAGCAGCGATCTAAATAGGAGGAAGAGTGTTGAGAAATGAAAGAGAGACAGATAGGGCAAGGATCTTTGTTGGGTTCATCATCCTTGTTCGTATCCTTCATTACTGAGACATGTAACACTGTGTTTGGATCACAATCATCCATGGCACAAACTGGGTATCCCCCACTTACACAATTGAAGAAGATGGGTATGGATGCAAAGGAAGAAGAAGATGATGATGAATTAAGCAAGGGTAAAATTGTAATTTTCATACTTAACGATTTTTAAACGTTTTTTGTGCAATATAGTTACGGCAGTTAGTTTTCCTTAACCTGGTTCTTACCATGTAGAATCGAAAACAAGAATAGCTAATTTATGAATTTCGTTATAGTGCTTACCAGGTAGAATATCCCTAAAATATACTAATGAAGAAATAACTTGAGACACGTGTTGCACTGTCACTAAAATTTTTTTCGCTTTTTTCTACTATTGACAGGGAAACTTTTGATATTTGACTTGATATTTAGGAAAATAATTTTACCATTAAAACATGTAATATTTGTTGATTGATAATAACTATATGTGATAATATATTAAAATACTATACATTCTTATATAAACCAAAAAAAAATATACATGTAAATCTTTATTTAATCTTAGATAATAAATCATTATCATAAAATAAATAAGCTAACTAATTAATTTATTTTTTTCAACTAAATCCTCCCACCTATCTATCATAGTTGAAGACTTTTAAATTTTTTTTGTCTCAATCATCAATAATTTTTATGAGTATAAATGTTTTGATATTGTTGTATAATAAATTATTTATTCACTTTGATATGATAATGATAATATCACAACAAGTACAAACATTTAATAGATTATAAGTTTATGTTTGTAAATGAATTAATTTTATAAAATAATATCATTATTCATAAGTAACTTTTTATAGTATCCGTGTTTTACACGAGAATCTATCTAGCATTCGAGTAATTAAATAGGAGTAATCCTATGTTCACCAAAATTTTCTAATTTTTTTCAGTTAGTTTCACTAAATCTGCCATTTAATTTTTAGTTTCATTTTTATTCACATATTTACTTTACATTTTCATTTAACTTTTATAAATTTGTTTACCAATTATTTATAGAACAAATTGATGGTACATAAAATATAATATTTCAAACCATTAATTAAATACAAATAATTGTAAGAGACAACTTTTTTGAGAGAACATCTTTAATAGGATCGGTTGGTAAAAGAAAATGTAGAATAAGAATATATATTAAGCTTTAATGGACTGAACCTGAGAGACGTCTCTCAGAGAGACGGTATGGGAGACCAGCTGCCAAAGGCTAAGCCAGAATTTTGAATGGGGGGGGGGGGGGGGGGAATTGTCAATATACTAGAAATTTTTTATATTATATACAAAAATTAGAGGTGTTAGAAACAAATATGATGACTCGAAATTTACACGACATTGTAATTGAATCCGATTTGATTCGGCTTTGAAAATTTACAATTATGTAAAAACAATATGAACAAGAAATCTGATTTAAAGCCCACCCGAAACACCTAACCTGAAATCAATGATGACCCGAACGAACACCATTAGACACTAGTTAAGCTATGAAAATATTAAAATCATATAGACTGAAATAAATCTATCAGTCTATAAAAAATAATTGTTTAATCAAGAATTTGATCCCTTGACATTAGATTACAAATGTGTTACTCCAACCATTGAGCTACTGTAGTTTTTGTTATATTTTTACTCTTTTTAAACTATATATCATACTACTTCCTATTCAGCCTAAATATCCTTTTTTTTTTGATATTATTCATTCATCATTCTTAATTTTTATTTTACTCTTAATCTATAAGTTAAAATATATAGTTATGTGGGATCTTGTTTGATTCGTCTTAAATTAGGATTATTAATATCAAATTTTTATAATTTTTAGTTAAGAATAATTTGAGATATTAAGAGTTAAAATATTGTCTCGGTACGTAAGTGTTCAAAACTAAATGAGACATTTAGACTGAATAGGAGGGATTATTAGTTAGGAGGGCCAAAGCCAAAATAACACAAACTCGCATTTTCGACAAGGAGGTCGGCCCTCTGCCGGCGCTTGGCTTCGCCCATGCGGCGGCTGTTATTTAAATCGATGGTAATCGTGGAATGTAGCTACTTAAATGCTTTTGTTAAGAATGTTTATCAGGTTATTAACATCAGATTAGCAAAATGACAATTGGTGACGGCGGAAGAGCACATGCTTTGTCGACTAATCACCAACATTTCCATAAATAAATAAAAAATAAAAAATAAAAAATCTTAATATCTCTTAATTGCAACATGACTTGAAGCCTATGGTCATTTGTCACCAAATGGAATATCACTTCCTAATCTCAAAATTAAAAATAATGAAAATAATTAATTATAATTATGATTAGAAAAATTGAATGTAGTATATCAAACTTTGGCAAAACATAGATTATTAAGTCTAACCGTAAGTATTGTTTTCACTGTGATAAACTTTGAAGTTAGTTGTTATCAGTGGCGGACCCAGGAATTTCAAACTGGGGGTACAAAACACGAACGTCATATCATTCATGTAATCGGATAAATTTAAAAAAAATTACAGCACATAATAGAATCAATAGTTAAAGTCTTATAATCCAAAATAACAATAAAAGTCTTACGATACTTAAAGTTTTACACTAATACACTCCAAAATTACAAATTCATCCTTCGAGTCTTCATACTTTTAAAACGATCAATAATCATGTCGTCGGAAATTTGTAGAAACACTTCCTTCTCAATAAAAGTAACCAAACCATCATTCATAAGTTGATCACCCATGCTATTTCTCAATTTTAACATTAATGTTATCCACAACTTAAAGTAAATATTAAATAGATATGTTGGATTATTATAAATTAGTGGCAAAGAAAAATTGAGTATATAGCTTCTTGAAGGGTCCATTAGTAGTAAAAAGAAAACAAAAATTAAATCATTAAAAACAATTTAAAAGGTAAAATTGGGAGATAATGAGAAATATGTTGGATTATTATAAAGAAAGAGAAGATAATACTAGTATGTAACATGATACATCACGTCATATTTTAAATGGTCTATTGACAACAAACTAAAAACAAATATCAAATTTTTAAGAAAAAGGTAGATAATGGTAATACATGAAGAGAAAAAATAAATTGTATGATTGAAATTGAAAAGAGAGTTAAAGTGTGTGGATAAGATTAAAAGTAAATGGTAGGCCAAAGTCCAAAAATAGAAATGATACAAATTAAGTGAGACGGACCAAAATAGAAAATACTATAAATTAAATGAGACGGATGAAATAATAATTCAATTAGTAAATTAAACTGTGTGTAAAATTAAATGTTATAAAAATTTTGAAACGGATGAATTAAGCTTAAAAAACAATTAAAAAATGAATAAAGTACCAAATAAATTAAATATAGAAGTTTATACAATCAAAAATATAGTTGATGACTTTACTAAGTTGCTTTGTCAAGCTGTCACATTACTAAAAGTTACTCCCTCCGTTCTTTTTTGATTGTCCACATTACTATAACGGGTAGTTTCATATGTTTGTCCCATTTCCTAAAATGGAAAGTTTTGATACCCTCTTTTCACCCCCTCTGATCTCTTCTAATATCCCATTTATAATAATTAATTTATATTTTCTCTCTCATAATACCAATACAATCATTAATTCACACCACTATTATAATAAAATATCCCCCCTCTCTCTTCTAATATCCCATTTATAATAATTAATTTATATTTTCTCTCTCATAATACCAATACAATCATTAATTCACACCACTATTATAATAAAATAATACCCACAATCAACAAAGATTCCCACTATCTTAATATGTGTGAAATCTTCAAATAGGACACACATATAAGAACGGAGGGAGTAATACTCTTCATTGTGAGTGTACAGTTTAGAGTATTTGGGGCGTTGCCTAAGCTTATTCGGGCAAGAGTAGATTTAAAAGTAATACTTACAAATAAATTTTTCAAACTTACAATTTTCTATAGAATAAAGTACAGTTTTCCCCTTCTTGTTTCAACTTCTCTCCTCCAACCACTCATTTCTTCTTTCTCTCTCCACTCTCCTCCATTTTTCTTTAACTTCACATATCAACCAAATCCACTCTAATTTTTCTACCTTATTCAATATTTCTTCTTTTTACTTCCGATATGAAAATCCAACTATAACAATTTTCTATTTTTCTGAACTTTTTTTTTTTCTGATTTTTTTTTCAAACTGGGGGTACAACTGTACCCCCTTGTCTCTTACTGGGTCCGCCCCTGGTTGTTATCAAATTTGCTATTATTAACAAAGTGCAGTCTATAAAGGACTACAACCAAAGATGAGCACATCATTAACAATACATACAAGCAAATAATAATAACATTACCTTTGTTATCAAACTTGCTCACAACATATTACTCAGATTGATTTAGTTCAAATCTACATGACAAAAGTATTTCATGAAAATGTTAATATCCTTGTTTTGATGCTTGTTTTAGTCCATTAAGACTCAATTAATTTGTAGAACTTATCGATCTTTTTGCCATTTCAAAACAAACCCTTTAAATTATTTCTTATAAATCTCTTGATCTAGATTCCCATACAAAAATGTTATTTTGACATCCATTTGATGGGTCACTAGCTAAACGAAAAGTTACGGCCAAACCCACCCACATCCTAAATAGTGTTTGTGCTTGCAGTTGGTGCATATGTATCAAAATGGTAAACACCAAGTTTTGGTCTAAAACTGTTAAACATACTACACATGCAGCACAACACGAGGCTTGTGGATGCATCACACAGGATCTCAACTACTCTACTGCACTTGACAGCATCACCTCTACTACAATAGAATTTTGTTATGACATGTTGTAGCTAGCTCTTCTTGTATTACAGTAGACGTCTTATTCATATACTTCCTCCATTCCGAAATATTCACTACATTTCGATTTTGTGCACTATTCATTGTTCAAGCTTATTTTACATATTGCGACTAATGTGTAAGTAAAAATATGGACAAGTGAGATTTTGTTTGAATCGTCTAATCGCATACTTTCATAATATTAAATTTTTATAATTTTTGGATAAATGTAGTTTACGATATTAATGGTCAAATGTATGCATTGAATTGGGTAAAAAAGTGAAATGTAGCAAGTATTATGGAACGGGGGAAGTATAAATAGTCTTTTCTCTCTCTTAAATATTGCAATTTTGTGCACTGTAAACATAGTCTTAAATAATGCTTCATTGAATAATACTTGTTCTTTTCTTTCATTCATGTTCTTGATTGTTCTTGAACCAATGCTCCTGGTGAGTTTTATCATGGTATCAGAGCAAGATTAAATCCTACTCTATTTTTTCTCTCATTCTATCTTCTTCGTCATTCTTTTTCTACTGTCAATTCATGGTTGCCATGGGTGCAACAAATACTAATAATGCTTCTCAAAATTCTTTTGACCAAACACAAAACCTAGTTCTGTCTATGATATTCACCCTTTTGACCATTCAACTCTAAAATTAATTAATATACCTTTCGATGGGACTAAATTTTCTGATTGGAAGAGATCTATTATTATTAGTCTTTTTTCTAAAAATAAGATGACAATTGTTGATGGAACTCTCTCAAAACCAGACAACACTTCATCTGATTTGAAAGCGTGGGAGCGATGCAACACAATGGTAATAGTCTGGATTATGACATCTTTGGAGAGAGTAGTAGCCAAAAGTGTTATGTATTATAACACGGCCAGAGAATTTTGGTTGAATCTTGAAGATAGATTTGAACAATCAACATCTACACGACTATATCATATTCATGAAGATTTGGCGTCATTAACTCGGTCCGGAATGTCAATTGCAGATTATTACACTAAGGCAAAGGCTCTATGGGATAAGCTAGACATTGTGGATCCATTATCTTTTTGTACTTGTAATGGATGTACATGTGATACTACAAAAAGAAATATCAAGCAACAACAAAACAGAAGAATCATCTATTTTCTAATGAAATTGGATGGTCACTATAGTCAAATACGCAGTAATATCTTAATGATGGATGATTTGCCCAATCCTTCTCAAATATATAGATTGCTCATGCAAGAACATCGCTACAAGGACATAAGTAAACTAAGTGCTACACCTACTAATTTTGCTGTTTTTATGATGGACAAGAGGCTGTCTTATGATAGGCCACACACTCACAAGAACACTTCATATTCTTCACAAGCAAGCAAGAGGAACACTTATTACTGTGATCATTGTAAAATCACAAGACACTCCATGGAACGATGCTTCAAGATCCATGGATATCCTAACTCTCATAAATTTATTCCCAACAAACCTTTTGTTGTAGCCATCACAACCTCGGATGAACACAAAATGGATGCTGACAACACCGGCTTTACTCCTGCACAATATAACACTCTTCTCATGCTCTTGAACAAGAAAGATCTTTAGCTGAAAAGGATGATTACTCTTCTGATTCTTCAGCACTCTTAGTAGGTACTCTTTGTCAAATTTCACATACTGGTGTCGCGCATTGGATAATTGATAGTGGAGCAACTGATCATATGTGCAACACTATCAATTTATTCCAAGATCTTCGAGATATTGAAGGCCAAAACCATTGCATTGCTATACTTGACGGAAATAAATTGGTTGTTCCGAATGTTGGCAATGTTATTCTGACAGAAGATTTAATTTTAAAGAACGTTTTATTTGTTCCTGAGATCCGTTTCAATCTCATCTTAGTCAACAAATTAATCTTGGACAATGATGTTTCAATATTATTCACTAATCATCTTTGCTATATTCTGGACCTTTCAATGAAAAGGCTCTTGCCTCTTGGTAAACTTGACAATGGTCTTTACTACACATTGGACAAAGACTTGTTACTTTCTCATGATGATAGTGCTACTTCCAATAAAGCAAGATTTGCAAATACTATCTCTAACGATCCTACAGCACATGCCAAGCTTTTACACATAAGGCTAGGCCACTTACCTTTTTCAAGATTGAAAATAATGTATCCCACTCTAGATGTTAAAGTTGTACAAGAAAATTTTCTTTGTTCTATATATCCTTTAGCAGACAATCTAAAGTTGCTTTTTCTCATAAACATGTAACAACTAATTTACCTTTTGAGCTATTGAATGTTGATGTATGGGGTCCTTATTTTAAAAAAACTCACTCTAATTGTACTCTTTTTCTTACTGTGATTGATGATTACTCACATAATATATGGTTGTTCTTGATGCACTCCAAATCTCAGAGTGTTAAAATGCTGCAGCATATTATACTACACATTGAGACTCAGTTTAATAATCATGTTAAGGCTATTCGCACAGATAATGCCCGAGAATTATGTGAGGGGGATATGTTGCAATTTTATCATGCTAAGGGTATCTTGCATCAACAGAGTTGTGTTGAATCCCCTCAATAAAATGGCGTTGTTGAACGCAAACATAGGCATTTGCTTGAGATTGCACGTGCCCTAGCTTTTCAATCTAATCTTCCATCTATGTTTGGGGGTGATATTGTACAGTATGCTACATACTTAATAAATCACATGCCACTTATCTCCCATGGTAATAAATCCTCATATGACAAGCGTTTTGGTCATCCTCCAAATAATGATCATCTTCGTGCCTTTGGTTGTTTATGTTTTACATCTACAATTAAGCAAGGTCACATCAAATTTGATTCCCATGCTGATAAATGTGTTTTTCTTAGTTATCCCTATGGTCAAAAAGCCTATAAGGTTTATAACATCACTACAAAGAAATTCCTTGTTTTTAGGGATGTTTACTTCTTCGAACACCATTTTCCCTATCATTATACTCGTCCCACTACATCTTCCCTTCCTCAATTTTATCTTCCTTTATCCACCCCACCTACACATACTGACCCCTACCCTTCTTTAACTTCTGCTCCCTCACCTACATCTACCTCTATACCTATGGTTTTTACTCCTTCCTATAGTCCTTTACATTTTGATTTTCTCAACCATTCCATTTTCCCACTGACTTGTCCTTTTCTCCCACTAACACTTCTCCTATTAATAATGATTCCTTATCTATATCTACCCTAGTTGCCTCTTTTTCTCCCATAACCTTCTCCTGCCCCTACCAACCCTTCTTTTGTGCCTTCTCTTCGATGGTCCTTAAGACACACCACCCACCTTAAACATCTCTAGGATTAATACTACAATCTCATTAGCTACCATGCCTTGACTTCTTCTCACCATTCTTTCTTATCTTCTTTCAATCAATAGACCGAACCTAAGTCTTACAAAGTAGCCTTTAAGGATCCCGCTTGGGTACAAGCCATGCAAAATGAACCCCACACTCTTGACATTAACAACACATGGGAATTGGTTCCTCTTCCTCCTGCTAAACGTGCTATTGGGTTCAAGTGGGTTTTCAAGGTCAAACTAAAGGCTAATGGTACTCTTGAACAGTTCAAGGCTTGTTTGGTGGCCAAAGGATACACCCAAGAATTTGGTGTTGATTATCAAGAGACTTTTTCACCGGTGGTTAAAATGACTACTATTAGTTGTCTTCTTGCTATAGTTGCGCATCGACGTTGGCCTTTGTATCTGCTTGACATTAATAATGCCTTTCTCCATGGCAATCTACACACAGATGTTTATATGGTTCCTCTTGGGGGTCTTGATCATCCTCCTAATCTGGTTTGTAAGTTGAAGAA
This sequence comes from Amaranthus palmeri, assembly GCA_019776075.1. Classification (NCBI taxonomy): domain Eukaryota; kingdom Viridiplantae; phylum Streptophyta; class Magnoliopsida; order Caryophyllales; family Amaranthaceae; genus Amaranthus; species Amaranthus palmeri. The sequence goes on along the minus strand of JAAKBH010000640.1, from coordinate 71,538 downwards.
GTGCTTGTATGGTCTTAAACAAGCTTCGCGACAGTGGTTTGCCAAACTAACCACTAAGCTCCTTCATCAAGGTTTTACACAAAGCAAAAATGACTATTCATTATTTGTGAAGCATACTTCCACTTCTTTTGTTGTAACAACCATCTATGTGGACGATATTATCTTAACTGGCAATGATACTTCCTTGATTCATCACCTCAAGGCTCATTTGCACAAGGTATTTAGCATAAAGAATCTTGGTAAATTGAGCTTTTTTCTAGAGCTCGAGGTATCTTATCTGGACAAGGGTATTGTTCTTTCTCAGAAGAAGTTCACATCTAAGTTGCTCCATGAATCTGGTATCACAAATTTCAAGAGGGCCTCGACTCCCCTTCCTTTTCATCTTAAGCTACAGCATTCGAGCTCTCCGCTCTTACATAACCCTACTTTTGATCGATGCTTGGTTGGTATACTTAATTTTTTAACACACACTCGGTCTGATCTTTCTTATCCTATTCAGACACTTAGTTAATATATGCAATCTCCTACTGGACAACACTTTGAGGCTCTTACTCATACTCTTAGTTATGTTGCTCATACTGCGGGACATGGTATTTTGTTGAAAGCCTCTAATCATCTTAGTCTCTAGGCCTTCTCCGATTCAGATTAGGTTGCGTGTATTGATACTCGACGTTCTAATACTAGCTACGTTCTCATGCTTGCCCATTCTTTGGTCTCATGGAAATCAAAGAAGCAGCCCACTGTCTCTAAGTCTTCTACGGAATCATAATATCGAGCTCTTTCCTCAGCTGCTTCTGAATTCACTTGGCTTGTTCGCCTATTAGCTGATCTTAGTATGATTGATTTGCAACCTTTATTTTGTGACAATAAATCTGCGATCCAGCTTGCTCATAATCCCATTACGCATGAGCGCACTAAACACATTGCCATCGATTATCATTTTACTCGGGAAAAGGTTCTTGAAGGCCTACTTCATCTTGTCTATGTTCCCACGCATTAACAACTTGCTGATTTGCTTACAAAATCTTTACCCAATACTCAATTGCTTCCTCTCTTGTCCAAACTTGGTGTCTACCTTACCCCAAGTTTGCGGGGGATGTTAAACATACTACACATGCAACACAACATAAGCCTTGTGGATGCATCACAGAGTATCCCAGCTACTCTACTGCACTTGACAGCTCACCTCTACTACAACAGGATTCTTTTATGACACGTAGCTAGCTCTTCTTGTATTACAGTAGACGTCTTGTACATATATAAATATTATTTTCTCTCTCTTTAATATTGCAATTTTGTGCACTATAAACATACTCTTGAATAATGCTTCATTGAATAATACATGTTCTTTTCTTTCATTTACGTTCTTGATTGTTCTCGAATCAATGCTTCTGGTGAGTTTTATCAAAAAGCTTGGTCATCGATCGAGCCTTAAATTTATAAATACTTTTACCAATATGTAAAAATCTTAAGAATCTAATTTAAAATTTATATACAAATTATTTTGAATCAAACCAAATTAAACTCAAGATAAAAATCCAATATTAATTCAAGTAGCATAACTAAAGCAATTTCAAGATAAAATTTTGATCTCGTCTTACTATAGGTATTAGAATCTCGAATTTGATCTACGATTTTATTACCTTACGATACAAAAATAGGCGATTGATTCGGACCATAGGTAAGATCTTAATGTGGTAGAATCGTGCGATCCTACCTACTTAGCTCAAGAATTTAGGTGGTAGGATCATAATACGACAAGTATGATAAGACAAATGAGACTAAATACTCTAATGAATTCAAGGGAGTAAAAAATAATAAGAGGATGTATAGGTAAATAACCGTTATTTAAGAAAATAGTAAATTACTCTTATGTGTGCTTATCTTATGGGAGATCTTTTGTGATTTTTATTTTATCCTTTTCTTGTAGTGTTTATTTAAATACTATTTATTTTGTCATTTTATTATTATTTGCAAATAACAGTTATTGTTTAAGATTTTCTTAAAAATAGGAAATATTACTTAAATTAATCCAACATTTTCAAGATTTTCCTACAATAATCCTACCTATCGATTAACAGTGAATGATCCCAATTTTAATGGGTATTTGTCTAGAATAAACTCAGATAACATGTTGACCTGTTATAGCAAGTTGTATATTTTATAAAAAAAAATAAATAAAAATAAAATGTCGAAAAAAATATTAAAAAAAATTCAAACTTTTTTTATCATTCAAAATAATTCTTTTGTAAAATTTTTCAATTTACTTTTTTGGTGAATCACCTACTATAGCAGGTAAATGGATTACCTAAGTTTATTATATGCAAATACCCCTAAATTTGAGATTATTCATGGTTAATCAATTGTAAAATTATTGTAGGAGAATCATGAAAAAGTTAGATTATTGTAGACAATTTTTCCAAAAAAATACTCCTTTCGTCCCCTATAGTTTGAAGCAAAGAGAAAGTTAGTGTTTTTTTTTTAAAAAAGTAGGTAATGATAATAAATGAAGAGAGAGAATAAATTGTATGATTGAAATTAAAAAAAAGTTAAAATATATGAATAAGATTAAAAGAAAGTGGTGAATTATAGTTTAAAAATAAAAATAATGCAAATTAAGTGAGACTAATCAAAATTAAAAATACTACAAACACTAAACATAAACTTAAGTGAGTATACTAATAAGTAAGAACAAAATCTCTCGAGAAACGGACAAAAGCTGCAGCCTGACCTGGAGGCCCGTGTCAAACTATGCACATGCGAACACGGTTCTCATCATACTCCATCTTCCGCAATCCACTCCCTCTAACTTCCCTTTTCTACTCCTATTCTATACTACCATTACTAATTATTACTCCCTCTGTCCTTATGAGTTTGTAGCAAAGAGAAAATGGGTGAATATTAAAAAAGTAGTAATAAATAAAAAGAGAGAATAAATTATGTGGATGGAATTAAAAGAAAGTTAAAATATATGGATGAGATTAAAAAAAGTGGTGGGTCATAATCCAAAAATAGAAATGCTGCAATTTAAGTGGAACGGACGAAAATAAAAAATGCTACAAATTATAAGGACTAAGGAGTAATTACTATTCCAAGTCCAAATCTTTTCTACTTTATTTTAACCCTATTAATATATTCTCATTTCCCCTTTTCTCCATTTTTTTTTTCTAAATCTCTCTCCTTCCCTTTTATTTTGTCCTTTTTCAACCCAAAAGAAAACGAGTATTGCCCAATTCAATTGTTTATTACTAAATTACCAAAATTGTGATTTCTGATTCTATTATTTTGTATGAAACTAGACTAACACTTCTGAAAATGATGGAGCCACAGCAAATTCCTCAGTCACTACAACAACCCCATGAAAATGGTAATGGAAATGGAAATGGGTTGATTGATGGGAGTAATAATGGCGGAATTAATGGGGTTTTATATGTCAAAGTCATGACTGATGAACAGCTTGAAATTCTTCGCACTCAAATTGCTGTTTATGCTACCATTTGTGAACAACTTGTTGAGATGCATAAAGCTATTACTGCTCAACAAGATCTTGCTGGTTTTCTCTCAATCCCTCTTTATTACTCTTTTGCATTCAATTTTTCACTTATTTACTTCATTTATTGAACTGGGTTTCTTTTAATTTTAATGCTTTTCAGTTTTTACTGACAAGTTGTATTTTCTGTCTATGGGGTTTTGACTTTTTGCTTTTTCTGGAATTTCATTCATTTTCATGGGGTTACTTGTAGTTCTTGATTTTGAAGTTGCCAATACTAGATTTTTTTTTTTTTTTTTTGCAATTCACAGAATTTTGATGCAATATGGGTGCTTGATCCTCTCAAATCCGAGTATTGTTGCAAATTTTGGTAACATGGGCTATTTGCAAAAAAAATTTTACAATTGTATTTGGATCAAGATCAAATCTTTGATTTTGGGAAAAAAAATTGTGATTTATACTTTTAGAATAATGTTTAGTACTTGGGCTATTGGGTAATGATAAAATTGTGTTCCTTTTGATTTGTTCATTGGAGCTTAATATCCTTGTTTGTGAAAGCTGAAATTTTGATCTCATGAGCTTTTTGTTTTTAGCACTTTCTAACTGGTTAATGTTTAATATTCTATCTCTTTGATCTATGTCCCCTTGAATTTATTTATTTGTGTAATTAAATAATTTAACTAACATACTGAATTATGAATATTTTTTTTGGGTGTGAGGAGACTTTTTCTTTGTTACTGAATTTACATGCAATTGTTATGGAATGAAATGCATACTTCTATAATGGTATGTTTGTACTTTGTGAAATAAATGGGCACAATACTCAAAATAGATCATGATTTATCAAGTATTCTATTCTATTATTATTCAGTCAGTCTCATGTCCTCATTTGAGTTTTGGTCTTGCTGTGCATTAATTATGAATCATGATGTAGCTGAGCTTTGAAAAGCTGGGTCCATGTGTGCAACTCCACAATTATTATGATTTTAACTGAAGAATATTTATGACAGTTTTCCTTCTGTTCTCATCTACTTACTTATTTTAGTTGTGTATTGTGTGCTTTAATGGCTGCTCTTTTAAGTGTCAAGTAAAGATAATTGTGAATATTTATGCTTTTCTTGGAACATTCAATGACAATCAATTTGATGATAAATTTGGTCTTATACATAAGACTTGCACAATAGCAGAGTTGACAGCATATAAACCCGATATAGTTCCATTTTATACTACATTGGTTACCGGAGGATTAGCCCATCAAGTTTATATGTTAGTCAAAGTCTCTGTAATTCTTTGATGTGGGATCACATGTGGGTTATTTGATTGGGCAACCCACACATTGTTTTTTTATGGGTGACTGAGATTGTTAATTTCCAGTTGATTGGTAACTGTCGGCTCTAATACCATGATAAATTTGGGATTAAGGTAGATGAATATCTTAGCCTTACATATGTTTTCAAGATGAAGTATTGGGCCTTTGTTATTCTTACGCCTTAAGGTCTCCCCTTTATATTGCTTTTCTGTTTTCTTGCGTACATTACTTGCTGATGTCAATTTGGTGAGCCAAGATTGTTGTTGAAAGTGAAACTCTGATTTTTGTTTCTGACAAATATACAGGAGTTAGGCTGGGAAATTTGTATTGTGATCCGTTGGTCTCGGCTGTGGGGCACAAAATTACAGCAAGACAACGATGGACTCCAACACCGGTGCAGCTTCAGATCCTAGAGCGCATCTTTGACCAAGGCACAGGAACCCCAAGCAAACAGAAGATCAAAGAAATTACTGCTGAATTATCCCAGCATGGGCAGATCTCTGAGACTAATGTCTATAATTGGTTTCAAAACAGGCGTGCTCGATCAAAAAGAAAGCAGCTAAACAATACTCAGAACAACGGTGAATCTGAGGTAGAGACTGATGCAGAATCACCCAAAGACAAAAAGACAAAGCCCGAGATTTTCCAATCTCAGCCCAACTCAATGCTGAGGGCTGATGATTCTTGCTTCCAAAATCAGGAGCTAAGTTCTAGTATGCACACTATTGATTCACAGCCCGGAAAAATGGATCCTGTATTTGCGTCTGATGGCAGTTCTAAATCTACCCAGAGTCTCAGCCAACTAGCTTTTTACGAAAGCATCCTGCAGAATCCGAGTATGTAGCTAAGTCAGCTCTCCCTCCTCCTCCTCCTATTCCCTGTTTGTTTATAAGATTTACCCATTTATTGTTTGCGCCCGTAAATTCAGAACATGAAATGTCGAAGGAATGAGTACGAGCTAATTGTATCTTGGCTTGATATACTGTTACTTTCTTCTGTGAAATTGACATGATATTATCTGCTTTGTATTTATGTTATCATGCTGTAAAGTTTAAAATATGATGGGTAAAAATGTCAGTTTTTTGGTTTTTGGCTGTCTTATATTTCAGCTTTTCTAGTGTTTTAGCACATCTTACAATCACTAGCAATATAAATGTCTTTTGGGATATAAACATGCAGAACACTAGTTTTCGAAAGGATATTACTATATTAGTTGTGATTAATTGTTCCTCACCAATACCCAGAGTAAGATCTATCTATAAATAAGGGTATAAGACACATACTCAGATGACCGAGGTTATAAAATTGTCTGAAGAGGATGCCATAAGTTAGCACAGGAACTCTTGAAACAAAAACACCTGTTACTTCAGCTTGTAAATTCTTTACCACTTAATCAAACTCTTACTTGACCCTTGATTACTATATCAGGGAAGTAAAGCCTATATGATTTCCATTAGTTTTTATCAGGTGCATACCCTTACCATGTCAGTTTTGGGATAATCTATCATTGTCCTAGATTGTTGTTTACTTCATCTGTTTGAACTGGAAATTAAGGCACGGTGTAGTAATCTAGAGTTTAGAAAAACGGTGATTGATTTCAATTTAACTTGCAATTACAAACACGTTAAGTTGCTGATGATGATGTTTATTACCAAGGGTCAATTAGAAACAACTTCATTATTATCACTAACAAGAGTATAACAGGGGTACGGTTGTGTACCTCCAACCCTCCAACCTCATCCTAGGTGGGAGACACTTGATGACATTGGGGCAATGAAACAATACGTGTTTTTAGTTTGCTGCTTTTGCCTACAAGATCATAGGGACATAGACGTGTACCCCTCCACTTTAATATTTTCTGCTTGCTTTTGTCCCGAACATGCTAAGCCTAGCAAGAAAACCATGGGCATTACCTTGCATTGGAAATGCCCTCCGTTAGTTATGCTCTTAATTTGTTACCATCATTGTAATTACAGGAATAGATGACTTGATCGGGAAGATGGAAGTACCTGGAAGCTATAGTGGATACCCGCCAACTGAAGATTACAGTATGACTGGCTGACTTGGATGCATTCTTTGGTATTATCTTTCTATTATTTTGCGAGAAAACCATGTGTGCAGATTTGAAGCCAAGCCGGATCTCATACTGAGATTTCTGAGCTAGGTAGCAGTTAAAACCCCAGAAAGGAACTGGTTCAACAATACGTTTGATACTTCCGTTGCTTTTCTAAACTCGGTAATGATATAACAGAAGCTTGTGTCTGTGTGTGTATGTGTGTGTGAGAAATTGGTGGTGTTTAAATGGGTTTTGTAATTTTTCAAGGATTTGTATTCTGATCAGTGTCACATGATTCGCTAATCAGCCTTGCAAATTGCGAATCGAGAAAAGCGAATTATGGTCGGTTTTAAGCTAGTTTTGAACCATTTTGAGGGCAACACGTATCTAAAAGGCGAATTAATTAGCGAATTATGTTTCACTGATTCTGATGTATTGATACTGTAAAATTCCTTGTCGGATTGATGACGGTAACAATCATTTTTTTTTTTTTGCGCTTCTCCACTAACTGGAGAGTGGTGTGGCTTGTCTATCGTATGCAACGATGCTTGAGATATACGAAGCGTATGCTAATATTTCTGGAATGATTTTGTGTTGTTACTTCATTATTTATCTGTCGATCTATCTTCAATGATTCCCTTTCGTCTAGTGTTTTAAAGAAGATGCATATAAATTGTGTGGCGACTTCGACTCAAAAGCTCGAGGAACAATAGTGTTTACACTCTACATCATTTTGCTCACAGACAGTTGATGAGTAGAGCGTAGCATGGAGCAGGGTCAAGTGGATCATGTTTAGTATGATCTTTTGCTAATGCCCATGTTCTGGCGAGCAAAGCGTCAATTATGCCTACTATTTTGCTTAGATTGGTCGGTCCTTTTTTCCTCAAAATTTGACTGTTTAACAAGTATTCCTTGGATAATATTCTAAGTTAGATATCATTTTCACTCACACTTTCAATTTTAATAGAATTCTTAAAGCATTGATGGATTCATCTACCTAAGGCCCAAGAGTGGCACCGACCCCTTGAAAGAAAAAAAATTAGTTTAACGCAAATTCTTACTTGAGACCGTCTTTTGTAAAGACGACTTTCAAAACCCAGTTCAATTTTAAATATATATTGTTACAACTCTAAATATAGATTTGGGTTGGACTTTTGAGTCGTCTTTACAAAAGACGGTCTCTCAAGAGAGCACCTGTTAATTTAATGTCTTTTGAACTAAAATTGATATACGCTCATTATGAACTTGATTAGTAAGGTGACAAAATCTTAAAAGGATCAAACTCCGATTATCAACTTAAATTTGATGAAGTAGAAAAAAGGAGGAAGCATCAATCCCTATCAGAACTTGTAGTTTAGGAGACCTAACCAAAATGATGCAGTTGGAACTTGTAGAAGTAATTTAAGAGACCTAACATGTAGTTGGAACTTGTAGGAAGCTTTTAGAAAATCTCTATGATTTTTATGCAGTTGTAAATAACTAGGAAGACGATATATATGTTCAGGCTTGATTGCATCGTAGTACTTCTTACTAGGTTTCACACTGTCATTGGTAACATAATTAGTATTCAAAAACACACTCTTAAGATCAAAACTTATTCTATACCAATTGTTGTGCGAACTTTTTTGTTATCCGCTCAACATGCATATCAAAGCACATGAATTTACAAAGATGTTACATCACAAGTCTAAGTGTCCTCATACAAGCACAACATCTAAAACAACTTCTAAAAGATTTTGCCTCAAAAAATTAAGCCATGCTTGAACGAGTCATAGGGGCGCTTGAATGAGAGCACAAATGCTTAAATGAGTACTTTCCCGCTAAAAACCATCTGTCTTACATTCTTTGCTCAAGTATCTAGGCACCACTACAGTGTACTAATCTGTTTCATTCATTTTAAAACATTTAGTTTAAAAAGCTCTTACATAGTCACATTGAAATTTCAAATATAACACACTAAACAGAACAGAAAAATACCATTTAAGGATCTTAAATTCCAACCAATTCAACACATCACTTTTAATCTCACATTCAAGTATTATCATTTTCAACTCAATTACAATCAATTGTTAATAATCCTAAACAAAACTTTCAAATTTCTTTATAGTAACACTAGCTAACTCTAATTTTAAATAAAAGATTAGGTGAAAGAGCTACATTATTAATAGTCTAAATAATGTGTGATGGGTGTTTAATTCATATCATCCCTTTTGTTCCATAATTGACTATAATAATAATATCATAAATAATGGAAGACACCCATGAATTTCCATTAATTGAAAGAAGGGAAGAATACATAGAAAATGAATTGGTAAGTAAAGAAGAATTCTTTGATGAAGCAAAGAAGCAGATATACTTGGCAGGTCCACTAATAGGTGTAACAATCTTACAATTCTTAGTCCAAATTATATCAATTATGTTTGTTGGTCATCTTGGGGAGCTGCCTCTCTCTAGTGCTTCTCTTGCCACTTCCTTTGCTTCTGTTACTGGCTTTTATATCTTGGTATGTTTTCTTCTTTACAATCAGTTTGTCTCAATAGATAGAGCATCTCCATGTAGAGTAGAAGATTTGGGGTTCGATCTTTACTGGGCGCAGATATCAATTGGGGGTTTCTTGACTGCGCACATCTCTCTTTACTCCCTCCTTGAGGGTACGGGTATGATTTGTCCGCATCTTTCAAGAAAAAGAAAACCCTCCACTCGAACCCTACCTTGTGCGGGATACTGGAAAGTTCCTTTAATCAGTTTGTCTAAATTAACTTTCATATCAGTTAAAGATATTATTGTTGATGGTTAGAAATAGGATTACCAGTTTGCATCTTCCCATCAAGTCATCAACTACGCTTGACTTTTGTCCTTTATTTTGTTAGTATTTTAGTTGATTGTGCTATCTATATTTTATGAAGTAATCTCTCTGTTTTCTAATGTTTTTTCCGTTTACTTTTTGCTTTACTTTTTGCACAGTTTTCAAAGTAAATTTTGAGCCTTAATATCTCTAAACCCGAATCCTAAACAAATTATAAAAATATTTAATAAGAAAGTATGCATTAAGACGAATCTAACGAGATCTCACATTGATATATCTTATCATGTATATATATCTTAAAAGTCTTAATCAAATTTCTATCTCCTAACTAGAATATTTTAAACGAAAAAAACATTAAAAAAACGAAGGGAGTATAATTCTATATATTGCATATGTGAACTCATGTAAGTGGTATGTTTGTTATTAGACAATAAAGTTATCTATTAATTATTGGTATGGAAAAAGACAAATAGAATTGGATGAGATGTAGAGAAATTTTGTGGATAAATAAAATGTAGCAAAATCAATAAGAGGGTTTAAAAAAGAGGTTTTTTTAGGTAGTTTAAAAAAGAAGTTAAGTAATAAATCGACAAGGAGATCGTATATTGGTATGTACATTAGGCTATTATGTGTCCTCAATCTATTCGGCTTAAAAAACGGGAGGGTATGGACTAAGTTTTTCAAAACAGTTTAAAGTGTGGATGGGTAAATATCCGCCCGTAAAGATAAATGGCCGGGTAGCGACACTAATAAAGTACCCGTGGTATACCCGTCCACCCGCTTAGTTTAATATATTATTTATTAAATAATTAATTCTATTAATCATTAAACTAGTACTACTACATGACCCATACCCAACTTTAGTAATTAGTACCATACCCAGATTTAGTTTATTACTCTTGTACCCCTAGGGTTTGCTTCTTTTAGACTTTAAAGTTTCTAATTTTACTACATTCAATATTTTTAACCCTCAAAGCACTAAAGCAGTCGAGTATTAAAGTTTAACAAGTAGCCGACTCCACCGTTTTTATTCAATGTTAATGTAATTTGAGTATTTTGAGACTTTATTTATATTTAGAGATTTTAGCTAGACATTGTATTGTATTTTAGTTGTTATTCAAACTTAACTTTATAAAATTATTTATATTTTTTATTATTATATAAGAAATATCTGCCTATTTGCAGGTCCCGCCCGTTTTAAAAATGGACGGGTAGCGACAAAAAAATATGCCCCGCAAATGTGGGCGGGCTTTTGAATATTTGAGCCAGCAAGTAGAACTTTTAGGTACTAACAGGTCCACTACCCGTCCAAGTCCGCCCATGAACAACTCTAATTTATAGAGTAAAGTTTCATAAATTTATATGTCATTTCTTTTGTGGTGAAACTTTGATCATGCCACCAGCTTTTCCAATAGACTATTCATTCTTCATTCTTGATGGATAAAAGTTATAGTTGCAACAGATTAACGTTACCATTAGACTATTCATTCTTGATGGATAAAAGTTATAGTTTAATAAATTATAATAAATGACCAATTAAATCGTATGCTTTTCCAATTATGTGAAGTTTTAGATGATATATGTTATCAACCAATGATCAATTGGAAAGAATCTTTGTTTCTGTGTGAATAAGATTGAATACATTCAGCCAAGGTTATTAGGATCGGGATTCTACTTAGGATCGTTGAGGGGGTAGGATCAAAATCATTAGAATCGGGTCGTAGGATCGTGCGATCCTACAAAGATGCATTAATGTGCTTTGGATTAGTTATTATCAATTATATTTATTCTCCTTTAAATGTTGAAAATTATTATCAGCTAGGCATGAGTAGCGCTTTGGAGACACTATGTGGACAATCTTACGGAGCTAAAAAATATTCGATGCTTGGCATTTATACACAAAGAGCCATGACAACCCTTATTGTGTGTTGCATTCCACTATCAGTCATTTGGTATTACACTACCGATATCCTCATTTTCTGTGGCCAAGACCATGAGATAGCAAAGGGCGCGGGAACTTTCAACCAATGGATGATCCCGAGCTTATTTGGATATGGCCTATTACAGTGTCTGATTAGATTCTTTCAAACTCAAAATATTGTTCTTCCTATGGTCATAACATCCGGGATCACAGCTATTCTACATGTTTTGGTGTGTTGGATTCTTATTTTTGGACTTGGATTCGGCATTAAAGGAGCTGCTTTGGCGAACAATGTATCGTATTGGATAAACTTTTTCTTATTGGCAATTTATTTGAAGCTTTCACCTGCTTGGATGAAGACTTGGACTGGGTTTTCAATGGAAGCATTTCATGACTTATGGAATTTTCTTAAGCTTGCTGTTCCTTCAGCTTTTATGATTTGGTATTCATAATCCCGTGAAATCTACTCTCATTCCTTCTTGTTTGATTGTTACCGGAATAGCTATCCATTAAAGTGAAAAATATAACTAAATGACTTAATACACGTGATGTTTGGTATTAGCTAGACTCAATAAGAAACTACCTTTGTTATTACGTCATAGGTCGGTTGCTTACATCTAATCATTCAAATTTCACCTAGGTGGTCGGGAGCCATATAATGACGACATTAGAGTAATGAAGAATCATTGGTTATTCAAGGAATTAATCTTTCATGAACCGTGTTTGTGTTGCAGCCTCGAGTACTGGTCTTTCGAAATGGTTGTACTCCTAGCAGGTCTTCTGCCAAAGCCAAAACTTGAGACATCTGTATTAGCAGTAAGGTTTGTAGCTATGTTCTTCTTTTATAAAGTCACATATTTGTCGAAAAATTCATATTAGGCCGAAAACTGGACGGATGATAAATTGATAACCAGTTAAGGTTTGAAACTAAGGTTTTATGAAGTGCATGTGCTGTTTTGCAGTCTTAACACATGTTGGATGGTCTATATGGTATCTGTTGGGCTTGGCAGTGCCTTAAGGTAATTGCATTTTCCGCCATTGCATTTGCGTAAACATTAGTAACCTTATATTTTTCAAACAAAGGTTGATGTATCACGTTGCATCATTGTAATTGCAGCACAAGAGTATCAAATGAATTAGGGGCTGGGCGTCCACGAGCTGCTCGGTTAGCCCTCTTTGTCATGGTTATAATGTCAGTTTTAGAGGGCTTAGTAGTGGCAATGGCTACTATTTTAGTACGCTACTCTTGGGGGAGATTGTATAGCAATGACAAGGAAGTCGTTAGCTATGTGGGAAAAATGATGTCGCTGCTTGCAGTTTCAGATTTCTTAGATGGCTTTCAATGTGTACTGTCTGGTATTTCTGTTTACTATACACTCGTGTTCCATTCCATCTTTCTCGGTACTATGGCATGTTACTCGGACTTGGATACTCTTGAGTTGTGATGATTAGGATACAAATATAATATATCTTATTTAATAGGCTATTCTAATTGGTATTTATAGGAGCTGCAAGAGGGTGTGGTTGGCAAAACATGTGCTCAGTCATAAATCTTGGAGCATATTACTTTGTGGCACTCCCTTGTGCTTTGCTCTTTGCATTTGTTCTGCATATTGGAGGAATGGTAAAACCTAACTTTCTGCTTCTATTAAGCATTCTCACCAAGATGCAAAATCTAGGATGCAGTCACGCATGGTGCAATAATGTGGTTACGGTGTCAATTATTGTCAAGATCATGTTGATGCAGTTGTTCACTACAACATAATTAATTTTTAGTGGCATATTTTTAGTGACATTGAAGAAAATGTCACTAACTTAAATTTTTAGTGTCATAATTGTTAGTTTATCTTGAATTCTACTAAAGTTATTTAGTGACACTTTATTCAGCCTTTAGTGACATATGTAATTGTCATTTTAGCCTATAGGACATTAAATCTTAAGAAAATTTGCCAAGAATAATCCCAATTATTGGCCAAAAATAATCCCAACTATTGGTTATTTTTTTAATAATCCTAACTATTTATCGAATTTGCTCAAAATAGTCCCACACCCTCAATAGGGTGATATTGTAGTTGCTTCGAATTTGAGCAGGAATAATGTTTCTGATTATGATGAAAGTGATGAAGAAGGGACACATGTTGCGAATGAGCATACAGATTAGAAGAAATTCAAATGGTACTGTGGGACTGTTTTGAGCAAATTCGATGAATAGTTAGAATTATTAAAAAAATAATCGATAGTTGAGATTATTTTTGGCCAACGAGTGATGGTTGGGATTATTCGTTGCAAATTTTCCTAAATCTTACTAAATCCACTATATATCCCACTAAAAGTATATTATGTTGTAGTGGTTGTCCTACTAAATATATATCGACTAAATAAACTTTGAGGCACCTAAAATAGAATGGTTCTACACCTTTACAATGCAGGTTAGATCTACACCTTGAGTCACAATTGTGATAACATTCTTGAAATCACTTTAGCAAACAACGTGGATTGTTTGCAGTTATTGCGACCTATATCACATTCACAACAATATGGTTATGCAGCCGATATTTTGCATTATGGTTCTTACCCGCGTGTGCGCATACACGTAAAAACTGTCTCTCTAATTTTTCTTGAATTTGCAGGGACTTTGGATGGGAATAATATGTGGACTACTAGTCCAAAATGTAGTGCTTGTTACCGTAAATTTATTTACAGATTGGAGAAAAGAAGTAAGAAATAGTTTGTTCAATCTTATTATGTCTTATTAAACTTAATCTTTGCTGATTTCGTTGCGGCTATTTTATTTGCAGGGAAGCAAAGCTTTGGCTAGAGTTTAATGTTGTAGCACATTTATGAAGTTGCACATAATATTTGTAACCAATTGCATATCCAACCTGACTTTTTGGTGGGGCGGTTATTTAACACATTTGCCTATCTATATGGGTCTAATATTTTTAATTTTTTGATTTTAAATTAGAAATGATTATATTAAAATAACTATTTTAATCTTATGTATTGTTTTATATGAAGTTGCATATAAAGTTTGTTATTAATGGTTAATTGGACATAGTAACTGGCGGATCTAAGGTTTAGAGTCCCCTAGGGCACCAACGGAAAGACAAAATTAGTTAGTGTGAGCAGCAGATAGCATTTTGTGAAACAATCTCTCAAACCAGGAAAAATGTTTAATAGCAAGCAAGTCCCCAGCAAAACAGAAAAGAAGAGTTGGGAGAGGTAGTCAACCACTCACTTGAGATTCATATTGATCAATCGAAAAAGTCAATCATGGTGTTTTGTTATTCAATCAATCTGAATCTTGAGTTCACCTAAAACATAGCATTCATAAAATGAATTAAGCAACAAACTCACATCTATTCACCCCCAAATCAAGACTCACGACTTTGGATTTGCAGTCTAGCTTCACCGTAATTTACGTGAGATTCTAAACAAATACCCAAAAACATATTCTGCAACTCCCACTTTTAATTTCTAAAGAATCCATGTTCTTCTGTGAAACTGTGTACTTGATGTGCTATTTGGTTCACATAGCCTGAATGAATATCAAGTTCTGGGACATAGTTATTTCGCAATTCTATAGCTTCAATGAAATTTAGATAATATTGTTATCAGATATCAAAAAACACTTATACGTAATAAGAATCAAGATTAAGAATGAATGAAGATTAGAACAACAACATTAAGAATTCAAGATTAAGATAAAGATTATAACATAAAGATTACGATAAAGATTTTAACATAAAGATTAAGATAAAAGTGAAAATACCTAAAAAAAATCATAATTTTGACATAAAGATTAAGATTATGATTAAGATTAGAACAAAATAAATTGATCATTTATCACAAGATTGAACAATGACTAATGTTATCACTATACAGGTAAAGTTTGATATATTTAACCCTTTTAAACCTTGCATAGGTAGAAGCCACTAATAATATTGAAAAATAAAATGATCATTTATCACAAGATAATCACAGATAGTCTGTATTACAATAATTTAACCATTTTTGAGGGTAAATTAACATTGGGAAGTTTTCTAAGATATTAACCTCTACCTAGCGCTGCAAGCCTATAAATTTAGTTAATCAATCAGGTTGTGATCGGTGTATATAGTGTTCTTTAATATTTTGCCCGGTAACTTAAATCTTTGATTTTGGTCTACTTAATTGTGAGTCAAGTTGAGTGCGAGTCTTTTTCTGGTTAATACCCAGGGGCAGATGTACATTAAGTCAATGCTGTCAACTGACAACATTCGACTTATATACAAACCCATACTCATAAAACTACTAATAAGTGTGATGACTTAGTAAGTAGAAGTGTTGTTTGATAGCAGGGGCATGGTTCATATGCCAAACATTTTACTAACTGATTGTTGTTTATTAAACTTTTGAATAATGACATGCATGGGATTTTTTTAATCTTTTCCTTAAATAATGTTAATTAGGGAAATAGTTTCCACCCTACTTCAATGGGAAACAAACTTCCCATGTTATCGTCCACGTAGGATACATATTTTTTTGAAAACTCTGCCAAGCTAAACCGCTATCTGTGATAGCATTTATAGTTTTAATAGAAACCACCATTTGAGATGGCATTTTAGCTTGACTTATTTTCTTGTTCAATTTTTATTTTTGTTTAGATAAAACTGTCATTTGAGATGACAATTTTGTTTGGCGTCTTTTTTTTAAATACATGTACAATTGCATTTCCATTCATTCTTTGAAAAATATTGCCTACAATTTAACCACCATTAGAGAAAATGGTTTTCGTAATAATATTTTTTTTTTGTGGCAGAAAAACAACCATCTTAGATAATGATTGTGTAACAGTACAATTATTTTTCTTTAATTTTTTGGAAAATATTCCCTAAAATCGTACTGCCATTCGAAAGGCAATTTTAATTGATATGTACATAAAATCACTTTCTTCGATAGTGATTTGGTCTAAAAAAGTTAATAAAAATTCTTCCAATATATCCTATGTGCGAAGTACAATAGGAATTAAGTTTAGGATGAGAATTAATACCCAAATTCCTTTTCAGCTTCTCCTCTTTATTTTCTGACCTTCATTCAATCAACTTTTAAAACCCTTTCCACTGAACCTGCCGTAGTCAGGCAGTCATCAACTTTAACTGTCACTTCATCCTTCATCATCTGACGTCAATTCCACCCAGTAATCACTGACCAAGCCTGCCACAGCTAGTTACCAAACCATGTATATTCTTTTTTTCTTTTTCTTTTTTCCCATAAAAGTTTAAAATTCGTGCAATTGTTATATATTTCTCATTTCTTTGAATGTTTATGTTAAGCATTGTTTGTTGATTCATGATTGATGATATATAATACCCAAACCACATTAATTAATCAATTTAGGTTTTTTGGCTTAATTAGTTTCGTATCGAGTCCAATTTCGTTCCAAATGGGATCAAATTTAGGTGGATTTATATTGGATTTGGTTAATATGATTTGGGTTCAAATTTGTGGTTTCTAACTTTCTATGCCCATCAAATGTTAAATATGACGTATATTCCTTCTATCTCATCATGGTTCAACTCTTTAGAAAAGGTTGCAATCATTCTATATACTAAAGCAAAGACCACCTAATGACACGTGTCAGCCTCTGATGAAAAATTTTCCCGCTCAAATTAGCTTCTCACATTCACTTTCTTATATCTTCATTGTAGCTTTCATGACAAGTTTACTATACATTAATGCATGGTTTGACTATTAATGTTGCCTATTTAAGCCTAATGAGATTTATATCTTTATATGTGTTGGAATATTATATGTGATTTTATTTGAATATGTATTGGAATACTAGATGTGATTTTATTAAGATTAAAAATAAATTTTCTATTTAAGATTTATCTTCTATATATTAATAAAAACCATTGTGACATTGTCTACCTCTAAACAATTTTCTTCCCTATATATGCATTGGAATATGATGTGATTTTAGTAAGATTGAAAATAAATTTTCTATTTAAGATTTATCTTCTATATATTAGTAAAAATCACTGTGACGTTTTTTACCTCTAAATTTAGCATGCCTCATTATTTATACTGTATATTATTTGTTATCATTCTATATACTAAAATGTTTACTAAATGAGGTTGATGATAAATAACTTTGTCGAGTAAGTGGCTAATATACAAATATATTTTAATTACAATAAAAATAATAACCAATATTAATTTAGTCGGTTTTAATCACTTTTTTAAAAAAACTCTAAAAGCGACGGTAAGTCTTTAAAAATAAAATTATAAATTTCTTAGCTTTAAAATTATTATAATAGTATTACTCCAGCCTAATAGAGGCACCAAATCAATCAAAATAAAATTGTGTGACTTTTTGTCAACGTTAGTTATTAAAAAATAATTATTAAATAAAAAATTTGATATATTAGTTTTGTAAGATATTTCCTATAAGGTCGTAAATCAAAAAAAATTTGTAAATTAAATATTTGATTGTTATCAGTAATATTAGGTATATATATGGTTTTCCTCATATGCTTAATTTGAGCATAAGTTTTCATAAAGTTTAGATTTTACAAAAACTGTGCATTGCACGGTATCTAACTAGTATTTAATAATGCCTTTTTTCATGTAGAAATACAAAATTAAAAACTTAAAAGTTCAAACCTTTAGGCCCAACTCAGTGAACTAGACGCATGTGCAATAGGGATGACGACTTATCGAGATCCAACTCTGGTCCGAATCGACCTTAGGAAAATAATCGAATCGAATTCGAGAAAAAGAAGTCCAACTTCGAATCCATTTATGTACTCTCACTCTAATAAAATCTGACATTGATTTCGACTTGTTCAATGTTTATTTTCCAATTTATGGGCTCATTATGAGGCAGGCACGAATGGGTTGTCCTAAACTCAAAAAAAAAAAAAACAAATATAATTTGACCTTAAAGATATCAATTTTGACATTAAAATGATCAATTTCAACTTAAAGTAAATATTTAATGGATCAATTTTGACCTTAATGAATTTTGTTTTAAAGATGTCAATTATGACTTGAAATTGATTAATTACTGGTCACATATTTGTAAAAAAGTTTATTGGATAGATTTTGCTACTTTCTCTTGGTAAGGTGGTCTCTCGCAAAGTTGAAATTTTAGAGATATCAATTTTAATTATGACTTTATATTCGGAGCAAAGTTGAAATTCGAAACTGATTCATAGCATCCCTACTGAGAAAGCCTAAGTAAATAACAAATAACAATTATTTATGAGGTTATCAATTCACCCTTGTGAGGTCGGATTTGATAGGGTTAGAATTTTGTTGTTTTAATTTTATTATTTTGCTTATTTTATTATTATTATAATAATTATTTTTATATTATTGATAATAATTTTGTCTATTTTTGGTAATTTACAAATCACGTTGATTGATTATGAATTTTTGCATCCCTGGCACACCAATAGCCAATTCTAACTCTACCGGGCAGCTTCCCCTTGCTGCCTGCCACTGCCAGTCAAGACAAACTCCGTCGTCCTTCACTTGAGTCGGATTTGTCAATATCTCTCGCTGCTCAGATCAGTCGGCCTTCTTCATCAATCTCCATAGCTATCCTTCCCACGTCCTTCATTCTCCATAACTGTCTAGAAAGTAGAAGCTCGAATCTCCAGTTTTTCCCAAAGAAGAAGAAACACAATTCTTGTTTCACCACTTGAGCATTAAACCTAAATATCCGGGTTTTTTTCTCAATAGCTTATTGAGTTTTAGGGCAGACACTGTTCAGAATTTGATAAGCCGGGTAGTAGAATCTGATAGAAATTGACGGCCTTCGTTACCGAATGAGCCAACTTCTGCTAGTTAAGAGGCATTGAAAATTGTAAGTCATTCTTTTATTCTCTTTTTTAATCCAAATCAAACCATTTGAGGTACGAAATTCACCTCTAAAATCCATCTAACACAAATAGCAAATTGGGTTTTCGAAAATTTTTCTTCCTTCGTTCGAAATCTTCCATATTTCGTTGTGTGCATCTACTGTTCGTGATGTTCATCTACTGTTCTGGTCAAAATTCAAACTTACCTGAGGAAAGAAGATTAATGGAATGATAGGAAGGAGTTCTTGCAGTTTTGAAGATTGCGAATATACTGGGTTTGAACAAGGTGGGTTTCGAAAACCCTAAGTCAGGTTTCTAATTCTGTTTTCTCTAATTGATTTGGGGGAAAGTTACTCCTATTTGATAAATGCAAACCCACGTGATGTTTGATAAATGCAAACCTTCGTTCGAAATTCTGGTTTTTTTTTTTTTTTTTTTTTTTTTTTTTTTTTTTTTTAAAAAAATTTAAAAATCTAACGGAAGTTTGAGTGTTTGACAAATAAACAAAATATTCTAGTTGTTTTTTTTTTTTTTTTTGAATAATGCTCTAGGTAGTTTTTCACAAAAGTAATATTTTTCTATCAACAATTTTTCCAAAGTAAAATGAAAAACTGGTTTCTGATTGAAATTTATAATTTTTCTTGAGTATATGAAATCGAAATGTCACAATTTTCTTCCCTTCCATCGGAATTTTGGATTGACAGACAACTATTTTTTAGTTTACTATGTTAATCGTTTTTTCGAGTAGTTTGCTGAAACAGTTGGCGACTTACAAATTTCTGTAATGGCTGAGAAAAGTATTGCAAATTCAAGATGCATATACATACATGAGATTGGAAAATGGCCTTCACATGCAGTTGATATTCATCACATTGTTTGCCGGAAAAAGCGTCGATGGCATATACTTGGGTGCTTCTCAGCTCTTGTTTTACTGCTGAATACCTTTTATTTACTACTAGGGCAGGTATGCTGTTGCAATTTTTTAGCTATCTTCTTATTTTGCATTATTTAGCCTATATGATTATGTGTATTTTAATCGAAAGTGTTTTTCTTAAAAACTATTTGTGAGTATTTATAGGTATGAATTGCGGTTAATTTTGTATGACAGGATATACAAGTATCAATTCTTCTTTTGTACTTAATAATTGGTGTTGTACTTATCCGATTATTGCGTCGAAGAGTTGTTGAGAAAGGTATGTAATTTGCAATATCCATTGACCATTTATCACCTCAAAAATGTAAAAAATGTGCTATTTGGATAAAATATTGAATCTTTTGTTTAATGAGAGGATAAGTCTGATTTACAGCTCTATTTATTGAAAAAAAATGAATTTTTCTTCTATAAAAGGGAGGAATTTCGAAAATACAATCATTTTGTTATTTGAATGTTCTGGAAAGATTTTTGCTATGATTAACAGGTCCCAATCGATGTATATTCTTATAATTTCCATTGTCTATGTCACAGAGTCTGTAGTGATCATCCCAGGGTTTGGAGTCCAAATTGAAACTCTTTATAAAAGGTACTTATTCTTGTTTACGATTTTTGAATAAATGTTTTATGTGACCATACATTTAAGGTATGAGATCTTTAAATTTCGCAATAGTACATCTACAATACTGATGTGCATATGATAATGATGTTCACACATCTAGTAATGAAATGTACACATCTCATTTGTTTTCAAAGGAGAGCATGATGTAAGCATATGAATGTCACACTGCATGCACCTGTTTCGAGTCCTTTGGTTCTCCAGTTTATTCCTAAAACAATGAATGGAGTTTATAGAAATCATGTGTCCATATAATATTAGATTTTTGCTTTAATATTTAGGAAAAATTACTCAGAATAATCCAATCTTTCTTCGATTTTCCTATAATAATCCCAACTATCAATTAACCATGAATAATCCCATGTATTATATCATTTAACCCAGAGTATTGTTTCTTCACCTACTACTTGTTTGTATTAATTTAAATAAAATTTCCTTTTTTTTTCACACATTTTTACATATATATGCTGATTACATACTCCCTCATTTCTTCACCCTTTTCACTTTCATTTCATGACATTAATTTACTTAACAAACCCACCATTAAAAAGGACCTCCATTGAAGAACTTGATTTTCATACTGTTTTTTTGAGACATTATGTATTTAGCTTGCTACTCATTTTAGTTCGGAATGCTAATAGCCTAACACGCTAGCTGAACATCAGAATGGTTGATTTCAGAATGATACTGTCTTTTAATTAAAAAAACATACCGATTTCATATATTTAGCTGAACATTACATTGTAAAATTATATACTGTTTTTTGCTACTTTTTTTTTTTTTTTTTTTTTTTTTTTTTTTGAGAATTTACTGTTAGAAAACATTTAAATAGAATCCGAAGGAAAGGAAGAAACTAATATAATATTCTTGAAATGTAATAGAAGCAATACAAATTCTATATATTGGAGAGGGAGAACAAAAGAGGAATAAAATCAAGGTTATTTATAATATCAACCGTTTAACAAAATAACAATTTAAAGATTACAAAAATAAAAACTTATGAAATCTAGCATCACAGCTGATTAAGTAGTAGCGGACTCTACATTAACATTTACTTATTGATTTCACCTGCTAAAATTTCATTATGTTTTAGCAATTGAAATGCAATTACATCTAATTACAACAATTACATATTGAATGGTATGTGGTAACGGGTAAAATGCTCTTTATTGTATGTTAGAGATGAGAAAAAAATAGACAAGATGAAGATGAGGGCTCCATCTTTTTGGGTTTTAATGGAGAAATGTGGATGTGGAAGAGAGGAAGGAAGAGAGATGAAGATAATGTAAGTAATCTGGATATGGAATGGTTGTATTACCTGGAACAACCGGTTATATTTTTTCAAACAACACTCCGGGTAAAATGATACAATACATGGGATTATTCATGGTTAATTGATAGTTGGGATTATTGTAGGAAAATCGATGATAGTTTGGATTATTCTGGGTAATTTTTCCTAATATTTAAAAATGACCTAGCTGTTTTGTGGATAATATTTGGTTCCATTTTTGACATAATTCTGCTATTGGCTGATTCAACTGAGTAACCACATCTCTATATTTTCTCAACTATCTTTGAAAACTCTTGTCCATTCACTTATTTAATTCTATTTTCTTCCACTTTTCTTTATCTTTACTTCTGTTGTTCATAGTGGGACAGCTATTCGTCATTTTGTCCCTATTGACAAGATTTTGAAGCCTATACTGAATGAATGTGTGACGCCAGTTACATGCTATTGGAGCTTGGCATTATTGTTACGTGAAGAAGGTGAATTGAAGCTAATTTTTAAGGTACATTAAAAGTGATCTCTTTACGACACAATTTGTAGCTCTCTGGGTTGACATTGAATTTGTTTTTAGTCTAAAAAAATTCATCAAGAATAATGCGAACCAACTTTGAAACAGTTAAATAATCTTTTGGTTGATGCAGTTTGTTTTCACAAGTTTTGCACTTTTTGCATTTGACCTAAAGTTAAGCCCACATCCATGATTCACTGATCCACTCACAATATTAACCCTGCTTTTTCATACTCCTTAATCTTACACCTAATGGAGTGATTAATTTAATATAGTTAGGAGTTGTATGATTTTGAATGAGTCGTATAAGAATTCTTGGTTTTCTTTAGTGACAGAAATCTCAGGATATACTCTGTGCATGTAGTGTGGGTGGTACTAACTGTTGCTCTCCATTGCCAGGAATTGCAACCCCCGCTTAAGATGTTGCTACCAGTTTGGAAAGCACTTTGTGCAGCTACAGATTCCAGTGGAGACTTAGCGGTATCATCAAATTCTCTACCAAATTTTTTGTAAGGTAATAATTTACTCCTCTATGTGGATCTAAGAAATCTATATCATGTGACACTTGTGTTACTATGACTTCTGATGACGCTTTGCATTACGCGATAGGCAAGGTTCCTTACTATTAGCTTTGTGTATTAACTAACGATACATAATTTATGTCAACCTTTGTGCTGCTTAATGACGATATCCTTAAGTAGCTGTCGCACTATGAGCAACAAATTTAAAGATGAAGTTCACGTCTTTAATAATCTCGGTTATCTGCTAAGTAATGATTTGTACTACATGATGACAAATAATCCTTGTCCATTGCAGAGATTTGGTCTCTCTCTCTCTCTCTCTCTCTCTCTCTATATATATATATATATATATATATATATATATATATATATATATATATATATATATATATACATATATATATATATATATATATATATATATATATATATATATATATATATATATATATATATATATATATATATAGGAAGAAGTTCCAGTGAGAACCATCCTTATATGAGAACCGTGAGAACCAATTAGCCTTACAAAAAAGTGTTACTTTTTACTAAAAAGGTGTTACTTATGGGTAAAAAGGTGTTACTGTATTTTATGATACTATTGGGCAAAAATGTGTTACTTTAAGAAAAAAATTCTGAAAAAAACACATAAAAAGCTGTTACTTTTTATACAAAAATGTGTTACTATTCGAAAAAAACGTGTTACTTTATTTTTTTGGAAAAAATATTTTTTTCTGAAAGTAACACATTTTATACTAAAAAGTAACAGCTTTTTTTTTAAACAAAAGTAACGTTTTTTTGTTCAAAAGTAACACATTTTCTATAAAAAAGTAACACATTTTTATCAAGGCGATTGGTTCTCACAGTTCTCATATAAGCTTGGTTCTCACTGGAACTTGACCCTATATATATATATATATATATATATATATATATATATATATATATATATATATATATATATATATATATATATAGGGGTAGGATCAAGTGAAAACACTTAAAGTGGTGAAAACTGAAAACCAGACAGAGGTATACATATTCTAGCAAAAGGGGTACATATTATCTTATAGGGTGTACATATCTTTTGTGAAGAAAAAAGTTCATATTATTTACAAAACTGTCATCTGAATATGTACCCCTTTTAAGCATATATGTACCCCATTTAGCAAATGTCTAATTATTTACAAAACTGTCACCCAAATATATACTCCATTTGAGCTTTTATGTACTCCTGTTTTCAGTTTTCACCATTTTAATTGGTTTTCACATGATCCAAACCCTATATATATATATATATATATATATATATATATATATATATATATATACATATATATATATATATATATAGGGGTAGGATCAAGTGAAAACACTTAAAGTGGTGAAAACTGAAAACCAAACAGAGGTATACATATTAAAGCAAAAGGGGTACATATCATCTTATAGGGTGTACATATTTTTTGTGAAAAAAAAAATCATATTATTTACAAAAATACCATCTGAATATGTACCTTTTTTAAGCAGTTATGTACCCTTTTTAAGAAATGTCTAATTATTTACAAAACTGCCACCCAAATATGTATTCCATTTGAGCTATTATGTACCCCTGTTTTCACTTTTCACCATTTTAATTGGTTTTCACACGATCCAAATCATATATATATATATATATATATATATATATATATATATATATATATATATATATATATATATATATATATATATATATATATATATATATATATATATATATATATATATATATATATATATATATATATATTACAAAAATGGTGGGTTTGGGCAGTTGTGGTTCGGTGTTGGTGTCGGCGACGGGCGTGTGTTTTTTGGTTGTCACTTCGTCAACAGTGACGGATCAAAGACTCAAAATCATGGGTAAACCAAAGTTTTGAAGTAAATTACTCGGTTACTCCTAATAAATAATTCGGCAGTTAGATTTGTACATTGAACAACTCAAAAAATTTCATTACTCCAAATAACTTGTGCACTTAGTTTGAAGAGGCGCTAGGCGCTAGGCGCAAAAGGTCATTTTTTCCAAGGCGCGAGGCGTAGGTGCGGGCTTTTTGTATGCGAGGCGCACAATTACGCTAAAAAGCTCCAAAATTAATTTTAAATTATATTTAATACTCACAACATAAAGTTCATATAAAAACAACATAAAAGTAAGACAAATACTTATTTTGCACATAAAGTTATACAATAAGTCGATAACATGGTCTAGAGTTGATAAAACAAATAAAAAAAATTTAAACATAAACAAAGATAAAGAAAGCAAACAATGGGATGGAGTTTTGAGTAACACAATTAAAAAAAGACTAAAAATTTAAATCAGAAGCATCGTCCTCGTAAGCATCTTCACCTTCTCGGGTTAAGTTCTCATCATCATCAATATCATTTTCTTCCTCATCATCATCCACTAAACAACACTAGGAGATGATGGTGGAGCGATGCTACGTGCAATTCCTTTTCCTTTATCATATCTAGAGGAAGGACCCGCCATATCCTTCATCCTTGAAGCTCTAGTGACATAACTTTGATCATTCTCTCTAGTATCGCTACCAACATGCTCCCATGTCAAATCATCATCAAGAAACGAAAATTCTATTTCATGATTAGAGTCATCTTCCATCCTCCCTAGCAACCACTCGTTGCTTTCATCTATATCCAGCAAAATAATGCGATTGGAAGAAACGACGTCTCAAAGCACGATTATATTTCACATAGACCAAATCATTTAACCGACTTGAGCCAATAGGTTTCTCTTCTTTGTATGAAGCTGGAAAAAAAATATTGTAAGGTGTAAATGAAGTTGTTGTCTTAAATATATGAATTAAATCATAAAGGAAAATAGTGCTTACATGTTTAAAGACACCTTCAATTTCTTTCACAACCCCGGTAGCACTACAAGTGAGACTAAGAACCCTCACAACAAATTTTTTGGATTAGGAGTTGAAGTTCCAAAAGCAGACCACCAATCAACTATTACAAATCAAAGCATTGTGAATTTCTTGTTATTCTAAAAAAAATGAAAATCGCAATAAGGATAAAATAAGTTCCTAATTGATTTTAATACCCGAGACTTGATTTTTCTTTGTCTAATGGTTGTTTGTGATCCAAAACCACCTTCTGCGTTTTTGTATTTTCACAACTCAAGTAGAATTTTGTCTTTTATTTCCACTTCTCTAATCAACCTTTTCCATGCATGCAATCAAACTATCCATTACTTTCTCACAACCTGCCGTCTCTTTGTTGTCAAATTAAATAGACGGGTTTACAAAAATAATCGGTCGGATGGAAAGAACAATGAAGTTGACAATTTCATCTATTGTCAATATAACCAAAAGCCTCCTTGTAATGCTCCTCATTCACCTGAAATGTCTTAGCAATAGCCTTTATAAGCCTATCCATGGCTTTATAAATGTACCCCATGACTGGCTTCTTCTCACCACCGACCATCTTAATAACTTTTACAAATGGTCCAGCCAAATTAAGAGCATTTTGAACATTCCTCCAAAAATTAGGTTGCAAAATGAAAGTTGCGATCTTTTTTCTCACAACATCATTTGGCAACTTAAATTGATTCCACTCATCAGAATTAACCATCTCCCTCAAATTTCCCTTTTGTTTATACCATTGTGAAAGGGTCATGAAAGAAGTTGCAAATCTAGTAATCGATGGCCTATGCAAATTTCTTTGGATTTTGAACTTTATCATCAAGTTCATAAGTGGAATGTGGTTATACATATAACCATTCATGTAGATACAATTCTTAAGTGCATTCTTTACTTGGGGGATTTTTCCAATATCTTCCAACATTAGGGATGACAATGGGTCGGACTCGGCTCGGATTATACATACTCCAACTTTACTCCAGATAATAGTCGGACTTTATTTTCAGTCCACCTCCACTCAGAGTCGGATCATGCATACTCCATATTTGCCCCGACTCGGACTCTCGGATTCTCGGATCTCCAACGGAGTCGGATTATTATCAAACAGTATCGTTGTAATATTGTACTAATGATTTTATAGCATACAAAATTAACAAAATATATTTTTTAAATACAATTTAACAAAAATATGTATTGTGAATTCAAGTTTAACAAGAGAAATAGTCCTACAATTTAAAAAATTTTCACGCTTTTTAATTTGGCGTATTTTATTTCTCTTGATCTGATTTGTCGTATTTTGATTGATTAATCTAATTAAAAATGCTAAGTGGTTTTTCAACATTGAAAATCACAATTGGTATGAAAGAGAGCTTGAATTAGTCATGTCTACAGTTTTAAAGGAAACAAAATATTGGTGTAAAAGTCAAATTTAAAGTCGGATGTCCTTCAGGGTCGGAGTATCGGATTTTTTATAAGGTCCAACTCCGGTCCGTCTCCAACTCGGACTCGGATCATAAAGTCGGAGTCGGATGACTTTTTCCTCGGATTGAATCGGATTATTTTCTCGGATCGAGTCGGACCAGGGTCGGAGTCGGATTGAATTGCCATCCCTATCCAACATTAGATCAATGCAATGTGTCGTACGAGGAGTCCAATAAAAATGAGGTCTTTTTGCCTCGATTAATTTTTCTAAACCAATAAATAAAACAAATTGTAGTTGAATAACATTGTGCTCACCGATAGTTATAGATTCTAAATAACCATTTAAACCTTCTTACCTGCCTTGACATACTTAGATGCATTATTTGTCACAACTTGAGTCTCATTGTGCTCACCAGCTTCCTTAACCATGTATCAAGCACTTTATACATACAACATGTTGGCGTCTTTTTCAATTTCTAAAACTTTCATGGATTATGAACATAGAGCCCTTAGGACAGTTCACATGAAAGTTCACAATATCTTTGGATGCAACTGAATAGCACCAACTATCAGATAAAGTTGAACAACCAACTTGAGTCGCACTCTTTCTTATACTCATTGATTTCGTTCTCAAAAGCTTGCACTTCTTTTTTAAGAGAGGACCTTTAGCTCATGCATGCTATGTGGTTTAAATCCCGGGCCATATTGTGATTCAAGTTGAGGAAGTTGGTGAGCACGATGTGATTCAAGTTGTGACATATAATGCATCTAATTATTTCAAAGCCAGTAAGAAAGTTTAAATGATTATTTACAAATCTTCAAAAAAAAAAAAATGATTATTTACAATCTATAATTATTGGTGAGCACAATGCGATTCAACTATAATATTTTTTATTGGTGTAGGAAAATTACTTGAGGCGAGAAGACCTCATCTTAATTGGACAACTTGTGCGGCACATTGCAATGATTTAACATCGGAAGATATTGGAAAAATCCCCCAAATAAAGAATGCAATTAAGAATTGTGTCTGCATGAATGCTTATATATTAATATAACAATATTTGACTTGTGAACTTGGTGAGAAAGTTCACAAATCAAAGAAATTTGCATAGGCCGACGTTTACTTGATTTGTAACTTATTACATTAATCTTTTAAAATGGCATAAACAAAAGGGAAATCTGAGGAAGATGGTTATTTTTGATGAGTGGAATCAATCCAAGTTGCCAAAGATGTTGGGGGGTAAGAAATAACAGCTTTCATTTTGCAACCCAATTTTTTGAGGAAAGTTCTTAAGTTGGCTAGGCCACTTGTAAAAGTTTCTAGGATGTTCGATGGTTAGAAGAAGCTGGCCATGGGGTTCATTTATGAAGCTATGGATAGGGCTAAGGAGGTGCTAAGATTGTTTCAATGAATGAGGAGCATTACAAGGAGGCTTTTGGTTATATTGTTCAAGTGGGTTTGGTTTAGATCAAGGTTACTTTTGGTTGGATCGGGTTTCATTTGAGTTATGTCATTTTGGGTTTAATGGTCAAATTCAATTGTGTTTTGAGTCGGTTCATCATTTTAATTATGTGCATAATTTATAATAAAAATGAGTAAATTTTAACCCGGTTAATAAAAAATTAACTGGGACAAAAACAAAAAATTCAATAAAACAAAAATTTATAAATGAGTATAATTGTTTATTAGGATAATTTGGGTCGGATCAAGTCTGGATGTGTCTTATTTAGTTGGGTTCAAACAAGTTATTTCAAGATAGGTCATCACTATTTGTCTGAACATGGCTTGAGTATTGACTTTATTTTTCGTTAATTTTCTCGATCAGCTTTAACCTATAAACTATTTTATTATCTATTGCATGCTGATACATCGTCATACAGTGTTTAACAGGAAGCATTTAGTGCTGAGCAGAGCTGTTGTTCTACATGATTCCGGAACCCACAATGGCCAAGTAATCAAATAACTAAGAGTTGCCATCGAGAAGGTGGAAGAAAATGAGGCAACTCATGAATCCATGATCCTTGAACTAAGCCAATTGTCAAGATAATGAATAGTATTCAAGTGAAAACTTTAGACCAACTCTAAACTTCAACTTTTTCTCTTCATTTCGTATCCTCCAACTACGATAAATATTCACATTTTCAAAAATCAAAAACCAATACAACGGATACTTGGGTTGGTGAAGGAATTTGGTAATCTTTTTTCCATTTTTTCAGTTGGAATTTTGTAATTGTTACTCTTTGTAATCGATATTAATAAAATTGGTTTTTTGCAGTCGTCAATGTTTTTTTTGGTCGTAACTGTGCCAATTTTTCTGGAATTCCAAGGGTGTTTTCCGGTGTTTGTTCAAACTTTAACACTGGTACCGTTGAACTATTGTTAATAGTTTATAATATTTTCGTAACCTTTAGGCGGTGTTTTATATTGAATAATCCT
The DNA here is from genome assembly GCA_019776075.1 of Amaranthus palmeri. Lineage (NCBI taxonomy): Eukaryota > Viridiplantae > Streptophyta > Magnoliopsida > Caryophyllales > Amaranthaceae > Amaranthus > Amaranthus palmeri. The sequence continues at coordinate 41,462 of JAAKBH010000640.1, read as the reverse complement.
CGAATTTTATTGAAGAAAAGATGCAGATTCTTATTCAACTCCTTCCCTCAGAAAAACAATACAACAATTGTTTTTCTAGTGAAGAAGAGATCAACGCCAGCCCTAATGGCCTGTATCGAAGCTGAAGTGCAAGACAGAGTTAGTACATTGCCAGACTGACTTCTTTGCCGCATCCGTTCTTCCTCCCTGCGAAAGAAGCTGTCCGAACTGTTCTAATTCGAAAATTTGACACTCATTGGACTTGGCTTCCTGTTCTTGATTTGGTATAAGCCGCAAGAACTATGTGCAGAAAGTGAAAAGATAAAGACGATTTGGCTTCCTGTTCTTAGTTCAAAAATATTTTCGGTTCCTTCAGTTTATGCACCATATACAATACTTCACCATAGTTCCATACACGAGAAGTTCCGAGTCCAGGTTGGTTCCAAGAAATGGCAGGATTTTCGAAGAAATTGGTTGCATCAACAAAAGCTTCCCCAACAGCTAAAGTTAAGTTGATTACTTTTGGATATGGATTATGGTAATGCTTCCCTTCTTTTTTAGACTATCCATTACAGTGAATAATCTTATTGAAGGTTCAAGGTTGTAGGATTGTAATTGGTAATTTAGATTGATCTCCTCAATATTTCAATTTGAGGATATTAATATAGGAAAGATTGTTTCTAAAAAGCCAATCTTTTGGCCATCTGCAAATAAAGAGTCAACGTTTCATTTATTCAATAAAAAGAAAACCTTTGTCTCATTTTTGCAAATAAAGAGTCAACGCTTCATTTATTCACTATAGCAGGTATGTTTTCAACTCTAAATTTATTGAATAAATGAAACGTTAACTCTTTATTTGCAAAAATGAGACAAAGGTTGTCTTTTTATTGAATAAATGAAACGTTGACTCTTTATTTGCAGATGGCCAAAAGGTTAGCTTTTGAAAAACAATATTTCCATTAATATATACCATCAATTGGAAATGTTGGACCAACAGTAATATAAAAAGACAATAAGAGATGGAGACGCAAAAACAAACTGATATGACGATGAGCAAAAAGTAATTTTGTTTTTCAATTTGATAATTACAGGAGGAACAAAATATGCATAGTAGAAACTGTTTTTAGAGAAACACTTTTTAGAAATATGCATAGTAAAATAGGTGTTTGGTATGCTTGGCCTAGCTTTTGGAAATTAACCTTTGTTTCTTAATGCTAAAAGTAATTACAATATTTGTTAAACAAAAACAAATTGATAATTACAGGAGGAACAAAATATGCATAGTAGAATAGGTGTTGAACATTTAGTGTCTAATAATCTTAAGTTTATAATCACTAAATACTATTAAAGTAGTGGGACAATATTTATTAAAATACTAGGTCCAAAAGGAGTTCAAAGGAGTGACCATTGGATTGTTTCTTAATGCTTGATTTGATTGCATAGGATTTCAATACTAATTCCACTCTTAATTTAGAGATTACAAAGGAATATTTTTGGTGAATAATGCTCATGATGTCATAGATTAATGGTATTGATTGTGTGATCATCAATATGATCATTAAGAGTGATTAATTGGGCCACGACCCTTAGACTATACTCTTGTAGTATAAATAGGGCTTGGTGATGAGTAGAAAGATATACCTTTCTCTTGCATTCTTATTCTTTTGTTTTCATTTGCTTGTATTCTTATCAAGAGAGTAATTAACTCTTGTTTAGAGCTTCCAATTCTTATAATTAAAAACACTTTGTTATTAAGTTTTATACTCTAAGTACTAAGAGTACATATTGTGTTGTTAGTATCTCTTTGTGAATTTTTAATCAACAAACCCAAGTACCTTTGTGGGGGAAATATCACAAAAGGAAAGTGATCACACGCCTACAACAAGTATCAAGTTTCCGAGTAACGGTTGTCGTTACAAAACAATTTTCAAGTTATTTTAGCATTGTTAATTGTAATTTTATTTTGTCATCAACAAAAGGATAAATACAAATTTTCGTTTGTAATTTGTATTTGCATTATAGGTGGGATGGAAGATAACTAATGCTTCACCATCCTAAGTAAGGTGAGTTTTAAGTAAAAAAATCAAATCAGGTAAAAGGAATAAATACAATGCAAGAACAAATAACCAAAGAGTACGTCGACATTTTTCAACATTCCCGCTCAAGCTTAAGTTACAACAATATCTTACTCAAAAAAATCATCACATATTTTATTGTATAAGTCGTTATTGCATTGATAAACTTCATTCAGAGAATACTCTTTCAACGACTGCAATAAATAAATTAATATGAAATATTTCAGTCTCATTCCAACATTTTAGAAATGAATTACTAAAAAATTAATTAGATTAGTTTCAACATTAAGATTAAATGACAATAACTTGTAAAAACAAAAGAAAAAATAATGTCAGATGAACATATTAATTCGGGTTTTAGAATGACATTCCTCAGTGACATTTACTGATGACTTTGATTAGTGATGAGAATGTTTTTCTTGGAAATTGGGGGTATTAATTGGGTGGGTAATAAAAAAAATGGAAATTCCATATGATAGCATTCAATTTTAACGAAATGTCACTGGTAACACTTTTTTTAAGAAAATTACCTATGATGGCATTCAGTTTATGAACTATCTAATTGCCGTAACATTTTTCATTAATTTTTTGTTAAATTCTGTTTAATTAATCATTTTGTAAGTTTTTCCACATGGTAACGTCCAGTTTTTGTTTAATTCACCACTTTAACGTTTAATTCCCCGTTAAATTCATTAACGCCCATTAATGTTTATTAATTTTATGGAAATATTATAAGAAACTACCTAATTTATAGGTCTATTTGCAAAAAACTACCTTACATATTTATATTTATATTTTTCGCAAAAACAACCTAATCTAATATATTTCTCTGTAAATGACTACCACTTAACAAAAAATGTAAGTTGACCGTTAAGTTTGAGGGGTTGACCAATTTGAGAGGTAAAGTTGTCTATGTAACAATATCTCATTAGTTTTCGTATTTTAAATAATTTAAAATTAAAACACATAAGTTAATAAAATAAAAATAAAAGATATTGATTATTTTTACCTATCATAACGATTTATTTTTTCAAAAAATGAACATTGCATTACCCTTAAAAGAGAACGCGACCAAAAAGAATCCTCCAACTCGAAAAAGATTAAGATACGTTCCTACCACATGAGAAATAATAAAACACATAGGGATAAAATACTCAGGTCATGCCGTAGACGTTATTCTCATACTTTAGCCGTTTCGTTCTTTGCTGCAGGCTGTTGAGTCAAAACTTGGTACTTACAATCAGGAAAAACAAGGTGTTCGGAACTCTCTTAAACTAGTCGTTGTGCTTTGCTTGGTCGAGATTCTGCTCAAGAGTTCACCAATCTAGATGAACTCGTGCTACTACAAGTCCAACGAGCAATCTTCGGAGTTGCCTGAATGCTCGATGACAGTAGGGCGGTCTGAAGAGTTTTTAAACAAATTTTCAACTACTATTGCGGGGAAATTTATTTACATGAAAAGTAACCAAAGAATGAAGATACTTGTACTTGTGTGTGTGCGTGTGTGAAAAGTTTGGAAAGCTGGAAATTGCAAAGTATTACAGCAGGACACAAAATTTTGTGTAGAGTTAGAATGAAAATGAAACTTACGTTATATTCAACACTAGATTACAAGCGCAGTGTTTCATTTACAGCCTATTGCTATTTGCTGCATCAAGTCTGCTGCGTTTTTCCAATCAAGACTAATCTCCTTCCTGCAGAGTCGATGCCAAGTATTCCAATCCAAGATCCACATTGCAAGCCTTTAGAGTTCAGATTCACCAGAGGCACAGTAACCAAACATAACAGCACCTGCAGAATAGCAACAAAAATTTTGTGTCAATGAAGATGTAGTAGCAGCAAGCTAGCAAGGAGTAAGTATATTCACAGTTTTAACGAAAGTGAAACAAGTTCATTCATGTTACATGGGAAAATTTGTCCGTACCAAAAACCGTGTTATGAATCACGAGGTCACGTCTTAGATTCAATGTGATTCAATCATTCACACAATGTTCGTAAATAATAAAGTTTTGACCCACAAGTTAGTGGTCCATAAAATCTTCTCTAAAACTATGCCTTTGAGAAAACTCTATCAGTTGGTAGTATCTTGTCATGGGAACAAAATTTTTATATATAGAACTTACATATGTATGTTTTTGAGTTTGGCCACTCTAAGGAAGTCAAGAAGGGCATTCTGACTAGCAAATACGTAAACATGTGGACACAGCCTAATATGTCAAATGATAGATGCGTGTTAAGCGTTACATGTGTTCAACATCACTACGTGGTTGGACATATTCGCCTTGATTCAACTTTCTATAGGGATATCAAGAAATATTATCACCTCAAAGAAATCACAAAATACTCTAAATGAGAGATGATTTCTGGAATTATGAATTTTAAAGTATTGGATATAAATCCAACTCATTTCCATGATATTCTAATAAAAGTATCGGGCAATAATAAGTCCACATTAAGTATTTCATCATTTTATAAGATACACAAAAGCAATGATAAGTTGTGGTGGGCCCGTCGCCATAACGGGTGGTCAGTGGACATCGGTTTTGGACAACTTGGAGTAACTCATTTCCATGAGGAATGAGTTCATTAGTATGAGATATCATCATTAGGAGCAACTCATGTTCATGAAGGATGCAAGCATTAGCCTGAGATATCAATGAGTCATCAGACAGTAATCAATGATTTTTGACAGATTGGAGCAACTCATTTCCATGAAGAATACATGCGTTAGTCTAAGATATCGATGACTCGGTGCTATGATTAACGCTTTTTCGATCAACAATTTTATTTTGCGTTTACCTTAACGACATAAGCTTAAAAATTGCGCATAAAAGAAAGTTATTATTGAGCACTTAAAAGACCAACCTCTGGGAGTAATTTGGTCCTCAATTCTAAGTCATTCAATTGCACCAATCAACACAGAAATTCTCAAGTCAAATTCTTTTCTACAACTATCAAAACATATTTAGATTCATTGATATTGGAAATTCTTTAAATTCAAGGTTTTCCAAATATTTTCTTAGTTAAGCTATAATTCTCACCTTTCTCTTGCGAAGAAATATTACTTTTGTAGAAAATTTGAAATAGATAAGAATTTCATCAAAAAAAAAAGCATGTAATAAGATACTTTTAAACTTATTTCCATTTATAAGCGTCTAGTTAGTACTGCGAATATAGGGGACTTGGTCAAAAATCGCCCGCTGTTATTAACAGCAGGCCATTAGCATCCAAAATATAACAAAAGTCAAAAAGTCAACGCTAGCGGTTACTGTTTGTAAGAGCAGGCCGCTTACGTGGCAGATTTTGGTTGACTCATCCTTGGTAATGGCCCACTGTTTGACCTTGTTTGACTAGGGATCCCTTTTGTTCGCAGTTAGTAACTGAGAACATATCCCTTGACTTGTTCTGACCTTTGCATTCTGTTCGAAGTTAGTAAGTGCAAATTAATCCGAACCTAGCTTTGGGCAGTCAGACGCTTGTAAATGGAAATAAGTTTAAAAAAGTATCTTATTTGATGCTTTTTTTTGATAATTAATCTTATTCATTTCAAATTTTCTGCTTTTGTGTGCGTCTAGCCCAACATCTCATATGTGGGCTAGCCCCAAACATCCTAAACAGATCAATAGTGTGTGTCATGGATCACCCGGCGCTTGGGGATGGACTACAAACGATATACTCATGAAACCCATCAACTAATACCGTATTCCAAGGTAGGTTATACAAGGAAAAGTCTTTCCCACTATCGATAAACCTAATGACGACCAACTATGGGGAAACAACAATCATTTTAAGAGTAATCGTATGCCTAGACCTCTAGTTTAAGAGTACAACTATCCCATTATTAATCATATAAAGTTGGAGAATACGGATAGAGTAAACCAAGGGAAAAAATGTGATGAAACAAAGGAGGCTCCACTGAGCAATCTATGGCTCGATTGTGCATAGATGTATCAGCAGCACTTTCATGGACGAACATGTGTCTGAACTTCTGCTGTTTTCACGGGTGATTTTTTTGGGATTCTTATATTAGATTTCATTGACCCTTGGGATGATAAAAGGAGTTCTTAAGGTCAGTAGAAGGCATGACGAAGATAAAAAAAACACATTGATTTTGCATTGTTGAATTATTAAAGAAAGCAAAAGAGTTTATATGCAAGGATTTTCAATATCCTATACTCTCTTCATTATCGTTAAACCCCCAGATTTTCAGTGTTACTTTATTTAAGTATTTTTATTATTTGTTAATATTAGTGTTAGATAAATACGAACCATATATTATTGATTTGTGTCAGTGATTACTAGAGATATGAAAATTAATTGACTCGCTTCCATGAGTTCGACCCGTTAAGCTACACGTATATTGTTCGTTTGAGATCAAAATAAATTTCACGGAAGTTTTTATGTAATTGTCAAATTATCATTAAGAAATACAAATCATTTGATTTAGGGTATCTAAAGGTACTATCAAACACTTACTCTTGTTTGTTCTTTGCATTATGTGTCTTGCATTCCTTCTTCCTCGTCTCATCTCTTTTCTCATTCTTGTGCATAGAATAAAACAAGGCTACATCGCATCGCATAAAGGTTTTCAAAATAAACGAACAGATATTTACCACATTGTAAAGGTGTAAAAAAAACTGTGTTTTGTGCTGTATTAAGGGATATTTTATAGTTTAGATCGATATTTAGACGCTACGATAACCGCATCATTCCCGTTACCGCACCAACGTTCCGTTACCTACCGCATTTTTATACTATGTTCTTGTGTGTCTTTATTCATCCTTAGGGGTGAAAGTTATTCCGATAAAAACCATATACCAAATTATTCAAATCAAATAAGAAATATGATTTGAACTTTTTCATAATTTCATTTGGAAATTTCAACACCAAAATATTTTTCTTTGAATTAGGTTTGAGCCTATCAAAATCAAAAACCAAAATTTCAAATTGAAATAAAATAGAAGCTTACATACTATATTGAACTAACCTACAAGTTGAGTAATTGCAACCCAACATGTAAAAAGAAGACTTAATTAGGTGATACTAACAAAAAAAATAATCGCTCTTACAATAAAAATAAGCCTTTATTCAATATTAATTCATTGTAAATTACAAACTTCAAGTTTAGGACTTTGGTGAATTACAATCTCAATGTTTATTTTTTGCGAATAACAACCTCAAAAATATGGAAGTGTACACCATTCAAGCCAAGTGACCGTTGACCAACCCACATGACCTTTGCAAGCCTAAATGAGTACTTGTTTTCTAATTTGAATGGTGTACATTTTGATACTTTCAATGTTAATTCACAAAAAAATAAACATTGAAGTTGTAATTCACAAAAAAATAAACATTGAAGTTGTAATTCACAAAAAAATAAACATTGAAGTTGTAATTCACAAAAGCCCTAAATTTGAAGCCTATAATTCGCAATTAATTAGAATTCAAGTTTGATTTTGTTATCTTCAAAAAAAAAAAGTTTGATTTTGTTATTCTCACTTTTGCAACTAAGATATCCAATTTATGGAAATATTATCTTTATTTTCTAATTTGATTTGATATTTAAATTTGCTTTTTTAGACTAAAAAATCCAAAAGAATTAATTTGGTTTGATTTGATAGATTTTGGTCACAAAAAATTTAATTTGGATTGAAAAATCAAATACTGAATTAAAATATGTTTGATTTGATTTAATTAATAAATCAAACAGCAAACTGAACTTTCACCCCTATTCACAACAATTTGTATCAAAGCAGGATTGGAGATCCTTTGTGCATTAAGAAGGGTAAATTTGAAAAAAAGTTGAATAGAGAGATTGAAGAAGTGGTCATGTGTCTTGAAGGCTTATTGAAGCCATTTGTGTTTGTTGAAACCTTGAAAGGGTGGCATGCAATAAGATATAATTAAATAGATGAAGACCTTAACGATGGTGGAACATACTAGACAAGTGACAAAGTATTTGCTGTTGGATGCTGAAAAATTAGAGGAGGCTAACAGGTGTAGTAGCATTCGTGATGAAAAAACATGCAAGGAGGGTGTTGAAGTGAAACCTGAAGCTAACATTGGCACAAAAAATGTTATAGTCAATATACTTGCAACATGATGAAGAAAGATCTTTAAAACTTGATATTGTTGGAGAAGATGAAAAACCAATTATAGGTGTGGATGGTGGGAATTATGAGAAGCTCAATGAGAAGGAGCAATCCCCATTGAGGATTACATTAAGACATTCACACTCAAATTCACCCTCTAGAGTTTGAAGAAGTGGGTTGTAGAGAACAAGGAGAGCCCAAACATTGATGATGATGGCCAAGTGATAAAAGTGAACATGGACATAAAGCTGCAAGGACAAATTAAAATGGGTTTGCTTCAAGTCCTTAAGCTATTTGAGATGATACCGGATGACAAGGTATTGAATGAAATCGTAAAGTTTGTCCCAAGCTCAAGGAACCGGGGATTTCTACATGTTTGGTTTTTCTGAGATGAGTTCCTCGGCATTGGAGATAATAAAATTAGATACGGAGATGATTGTTCTAGAGAAGGAGAATACGAGTGAGAAATAATTGGCAGAATTTGTTGAAGTTGCACTATAGTGGGTGTGTAGATAGTTAGAGACAAGAATTCAACAATTTTACACAGTTTCAGTCTGTTCAGACAAAGCTTCTGCAAGCAAAAACTGTTTATTTGTCATCTCAATTTTGTCATGGTAAATACATCTAAAACATAGAAGAGTAAAGTTGGAAGTACTGTCTTAATAAAGTTGTTACTCACAACATTTCAATGATTTTGTATCACGTTGTACTTCGCTTGGTGTAGATTCTGCTCAAGAGTTCACCGATCTTAGATGAAATCGTGATCTACTACAAGGCCGATGAGCAATCCTCAGAGTTGCCTGATTGCTGAATGACAGAAGAACAGTGGAAGGAATTTTCTCAGGAGTTGTCAACATTCACAAAGGCCTCCCCAACTGCAAAAGCTTAGCTAATGTGACAGTTGATATTTGGATTGTTGAGGTTACTGAATAAAGATATTTTTCCAGCCTACGTTCTAGGCCTGTGCTAGTACACAGAATTGTGAGGATGATTTTTCTATCACATTTCTTCCAACCCAGCTTCAGTACTTCGTATTAGTAATACTACTCTTGTGACAGATATTGGTATATTTTGACGCTAAAAATGTAAAATCAAATTCAGGTTTCAAAAAACTGATGAGTGAATTAATGATACTCAACTGCTAGTCTGCTATTGCTCGGAAACTTATATACATAACAGTAGCCAAAGAATGAAGATCCTTGTATGTGTGTGTGTGTGTATAACTGCTAAAAGATACCAAGAACAATTTCAAAATAAAACAAAATTGTACAGATAAAAAGAAAACAAACCTTATAGTATGTAATTCAGCACTAGACTAAAAGCACAGTTTTTCATTCACTGCCTCTTGCTGCATCAAGTCTACGTTTGGCACGATCAAGACTAATCTCCTTTCTGCAGAGTCCATGCCAAGTATTCTTTGAAAGATCACTCCTAGATCCAAGTTGCAAGATCCTCGTGTGCAATGCCTTCAGATTCACCAGAGGCACAGTAGTGGGTCTTCCATGAGCACACTGTGTACAAAACAAACTGTCATGACAAACTCAGCATTCATCAGCAGAACAGGTACAAGTGTTTTGAAACATACTTGAAAACAGAGTGACGTTCGCTTCAGCTCTTCAACAATGAGAGAACATTCAGAAGGTAGGAGTTTGTCGCCAAACATAATAGCACCTTGAAAATATAAACAAACATTAGTGCCAACAAAGATGTATTAGCAGCAAGGAGTAAGTTCATTTACGCTATTCATGAATATGAAACATGTTCACTTGTGACAATAGTTAAACAATTGTTCTTTTTGATGTAGTAGACAATTCCTTGGTACACTAAATATAAAATGTTTTGTGGGGTATTAAGTGTGTGTTGATTATCATTTATCAACATCAGTTAATACAACAATAACATCATACACCCTCCGGTGCACAAGTTTTGAAACATTTCCTTTTTGGTTTGTCGCATAGATATTGCCGCATTTCTATATTGAAATAATCTTAATTTTTAACCATTTTCCTACAATAATCCTACCTTTTGACTAACCTTGAAAAATCCTAACTTTGGGGGATATTTGCCTACAGGTTACCAGAGTAACTAGTATCCTAAAGCACATGTTAATTTACTGTTAAAAAAGATAATATGTAAATTTTAATAAGAAAAAAAGCTAAAATAAAAGAAAATACTCATCTCCTCCCTCCTTACAACATCCCTTGTTCCTCATTGTTTCCCATACCCACCATGCATCCTTTCCCTTGCTCTCGTTCTCTAAATCTCCTTCTCATGGTGCAAACTTGCGACCGCTGTCGTGATAACGATCACATTTATGGATCAAGGGAACGGATGCAAAACACGTTAAAATAATATTATTTATTATTTTTAGTACTTTATATTGATTTTTAAAATATATATAATTATTGATCTAGAGTTGTAATTAATAAAAATGTCATAATTAATAACCTTCCCAGTCATTAAAAAAAGTCGATCAGATTTAAATGAAATCAATTTATTTGATATTTTTAGTACTTTTTCAAACAGGAATATGATATTACCGTTAGTATAGAGTAAAATATTGTTCCAAACCTTTGACTTTCTATAATACCCATTAGCTTAAGAAAGAGTAAAAATTAAAAAAGTTGCACTTGTACATAAAATATAGAAATTTAAATAAGTACTCTAACAGCTTTCTAGGTGGAGTATACCCCCATTAGCATTTTCTAGTCCCTTTTTTCCAACAGTTAGAGCAGGTACACTTATACGCATCTCTCTCAACTTTTCATTAACTGAGTTCAAAAACGTCCAGAACTCATGAAATTTGTTCTGAAAAACGAAATCTTGCACGCAACAAGTGAACAAGCCATAAAGTCTGATTTTAAACTGCCAAAATGACTAGTAAGCGTGGTGGTGCGCTGTTTTCACAAACCCCGTTACAAATCATGCAATATCTGAATGGTTGACTAAAAATCAGGTCAACTCAACATTTCGAGTCAACTTGGTCGAGTTTCCACACCATGCTCCCTCTACCTGTCTAAACAACAGTAGGTTGAAATGTAAGGTGGGCACAGGGTAGGGCTATTCAAATTTTCAATCCTAAGTTGTAAGGAAGCAAGGGAAGGGGAAGAAAACGGAGATGACCAATTGCTCCATAACTTATGCTATCACGAATCAAGAAAGCTCCCTATAATGGAGATGACTTCCATTACCTTGTGCCAAGAAAATAACAATCCTGGTATCAATCTAATTAACACTTGAAGGTTGGAAGCATTATTGGAGGGGATCGAATTTAAATTATAGTAGAGATATTAGTGTTGCATTTTGCAATTTCAATTGTGGTATTGTGTTTAGTATTTTTGATAATTTCTTCAAAATAGCTGTAGTTGGAAACGTGAACAATCTTAATGAAATATTTCCCTGGACCATTTTGGAAATATCAGTTGTTACGTAGGCTGGTGTAGGCATGAGGATGTGGGAATGGAGGGATTTTTCTTTTAAATAATTTTTCTTTTCTTTTCATTTTTCTTTTTTTTTTTAAAGCTTGTCATGTAGGAAAGCACCCCCCCAAAGGATGGGATTAATCAAGGTTAATCAAAAGATGAGATTATAATAAGAAAATGAGTGAAAGTTGGAATCATGCTGGGTAATTGTTCCTTCTATTTTGGCCATTACTCACACACACTCATTAAGTCTTACTGCACATTTGAGTTATATTTTTATCACAACCACACATTTTTCTCCAACTTCCCTATAAAGTATACCTTTTACCCCTTTTTCTCCCTTTTCTCACTTTACAAAACGTAAGTTTTAATTGCAACAAGAGTATATTCTTCTAAAGAAAAGTCATGAAAATTTTAAATAAAAACTTACGAGTTGGACATAACAAATACTATAAAAAATGAATAAAAGAAGTTTCACATCCTAGTTCAATTCATGCAATAAAAATCAAAATTAATTGGATAAAGAGAGGGGGAGAACAAAATCGAGAGTTGCAAAACTAAAAGGGCCATACCTCTGCATGCTTTGTAGTTTAGGACTCGAGCTACGGATGGTGGAATGGTTGATGATCCATCAGTATCAGCAAGCTATTAAATGTTATAACAAGATTAAGGAAAGCTTTTCTAAGTAAAAAGAAAGGAACTTCTATAGGATAACCCTTATGCCCACAACTACATCAAATAAGCTTGTATTAATATAAACACACTATATAAACTTATACCGTAACCTTACGAATAATTTCCGTCAATATCATTTAACTCCTTAAGAAAAAAAGGAAAACTAACCTCACCACCTATTTATCAATAGAAGTTATTGGTTTCTCCTCCATTAATTGTGGCTTTGTTGGCAATTGATGACAAAATACCAATCTTTTTTCCGCTCATAAATTTGATTGCTAATATATTGGTTTTAAGATGTGAAGAAGAAAATAAATAAAAGAGAGAGATAACGCATAGCAAATTTGATGATGGTAGGTTGACTTGTAGTCTCATAGAATGAAATGAGCTTTCAAGTACATTTGGATGTCGAACAACTACTAAGAGGGAGTGAAAATTGACGGCTTCTTTTATACTTATTTAGTGGTCTATTTTCTTCCTTCAAGTAAACCACACAGCTCCTATGCCCTCTACAGCAACACCAATAAAAAGGTAGACACTTCACCCCTTACTCCGCATATTCTCGTCAATCATCACCCCATGGCATTTTAGATCTAAATTGAAAAATCAATACTCACCTACGAAGAAAGAAAAAATCAACCTCTTCTCTCTACCTCCTTTGTTTTCTCTACCTTCCAGTCTTCCTGTATTTCAATTCTAAATTTTCTTTTTCTTCAATGGTTATTACTTCCACATTATTCATCCACCCTTGACGTGATAATGCTAGGGTTTTTATAGTGGATTATGAAAAGGATGGGATGAATTTCAGCAAGGTTATTTTGTGAGTGTGAGTGAATGGGTGTAGGAAGAAATGGTAACTAAAGGGGCAATAGCAATTCAAAAGCTAGCTTGGTGGTCCATGTAGGTAGGGTAGTGGCAATTTAGAATTTGGTATGGAGGTTCAAGTAGGCCAGGGTTAGTTTCTTCTTTTTGATATTTTTCATAGTTCACACTTAATTCAAGAGAAATAAAGGTCACGAACTGAATCTATAGTGAAATACAAGTTCATTTGGTGGTTTTCATAATTTTAGAGCCTCCGTCCCACATGAAATTTTTAGAAGTAAAGGATCCCTATATAGAGCTTGAAAAGAATCATAAACCTAAAAGTTCAAAGTTTTTATCCTGAACCGAGAGGTCAGCATACATGCTTACTTGTTCAAGAAATTCCACCAAATCAGTGTCAGACAAGTTTACACCCAAAATACATGGTACCTGAAAAGGAGTCGAGAAAATCTTTTAAAGTTCACAACATAACGTGCAATATGATTCCCTACATCTCAATATGCATTTGTAATTGATTTCTAGAATAGAGGACGAAAGATATTGTATATTTACCGCAGTAAGTGTGAGATGAGCTGCTCGCTCATTCAAGAGATTCAGATTCCTACAAAAAGGAAACAATAAGCAAAACAAAGATGGAAGTCAGAATATTTTTGCAGCATTGAGTAATAAGAATGTATTAAGATAGCATAATGTGCAAACTTTAGGTAAAACAATGACTAACTAGTGGTCCATATCCAATAGAGTAAATCAAATGGGTTTGTTAAAAGGTGTTTGGAAAAATTTCCAAGGCATAATTTTCTTCAATGCAAGTAGGACATAGAGAAGTATATTATTTAATTTATACAAATTTACAATAACGTGTAAGATGTACCTAAATCCAACAGATTCTAACTAGAAAATCTCCAACAAGTTTTTAGGTTATGAGAGCTGCTGCAAAAACCCTTGTACTCATGTCAAGGCATTGTTGGCACACGAACACGACATGCACAGACCATGAAAGGGAGAAAACTAAAGAGGAGGATTCAGGGTTGTAGATTTATAGGTGTCTTAAGTCATTGACAAGAAGTTAAGACACTGTGAGGAATAATGCTAGATAAATTAACAAGTCGCAATTGTGTATATGTGTTGCCAAATGTCAACAACCAACACCACTTTTCGTCAGTTGAGCCAGGTAGTAATTATGGAAATTGAGAGGATAAGGCTCGAATGAAGTGGAGAACTCAAGTGGATTACTACTCATCAATACCTTTATATCCTTCTCTTCAATAAAAATGGATTAAATGTTTTTAAGAAAAAGTGTGTCGTTTTATAAAGAAACAACAAATAATAAAGAGGTTGCCACAGGCAAACAGCAGGTAATCGCTCGAACAAGCAAGGCAAAGTGCAGCAAGTACGAACACAGAAGTGCTACGCTCCACGAGAATCGGAGCTCGAACGAGCAGCATCTTGCACGCATTGGCAGATACATAGTGGTGTGGTGCTCAAAACTCAAAGAGCACACTAAGTGAGCATGAGGAATTTGTGCCCGAGTAAGATGTGGCATGTAGGTGAACCGGACATGATGTAAAGAAGGCATGGTGCAAAAATGCGGTCACGGTCAAGATCACGGTCACAATCGCAGATCACGAGAACGGAAAAAATTCTGTTATCGCGAAACGGGTCGCGATTAGTATGCTAAATGATAAATATTTTTGATTGCTTTTGAACTAATTTTTTAAGTATATTTAAAATGTTATATTTTATATCACTTTCTAATTGATTAATTAAATAAATTTTAAATTAGTTACAGTTACAAATTTACAACCATTAAATAAATTTAATATTTTTTTGAAAGGATTAAATAAATTCAGTAACACCATACTTAAATAACAATTAAAAAAATACAATTAATACATACAACAAAAAGAACTTTAATAATAATTAACACACCAAGAATATAACATTGGTTCCCTTACACACCCCACCTTTTCAGTAAACAGCTCTTTTATCTTCTTTACACACTTGATTATCGCCCCTAAGGCAGCCTTACTTTTTAGACTTTTAATTTCCAATGTCTTCATCTCTCTATTCTTTATTTTCTGATTTTCCACCCTTATTTCTTTCATTTTTTTCTCTAAATTTTTATTCCATGATTCCATCATTCATCTCTATCTCACTTATTTCTAAACTCCAATATCTTAAGTGAAAAAAGTAGTAAGCAGTGCTTGCGGGATTCAAGCTTGGAGTTTGGCTTACACTTGTGATTGGCGTGGGATTCAAGCTTGGAGGTTGACCTTCAATGTCGGACTCAAATTAGCATAATCACCTATATTTTGTGAAGAAAAACAAATATCGCCCGCTTTTTCCGCAAAATACCATTCCAACTCGGCTAAATCGGACTAAACCCGAGTTAACTCGGCGTTTTTACACAACCCGTTTAAAATCGAGTCATTTCGGAACGGTGTCTTTGAAAACCATTCCAACTCGGTCGAGTTGTGTTAGAATGGTCGTTATTTGATTCCATAGCAAAAGGTGTGATGAGTCACTTGGGCTAGCTCAAACGAGCACAAGCGTCAAGCATTGGATTTTCAAAGCATGTGTTCTAAATGTTTGTAAAACCCGGGGAATAATCCTCTCAGCATTTAGGTGTTTACGAAGAATTTTGGAGACTGAATTCAACAGGCAGTGAAGCTAGTGAAGCTTTTTCATACACTTTAACCTTCAAGAGAAACTCTAGGAGTTAGAGTAGCCATTAAGGGGAAAAAACATGTTAAAGCTTCTGCACTGTTGTTAGGTGTGGGTAGCTCATGTTGTGAGCTTGTTGAAGCTATTATAGAACATCCAAAAACATGTGAGGGGGCGCAAACACAAAGGAGTTTAAGAGAGAGCTTTGTACTCCATGTTTGAGAGTAAACACAGTGGGTGTTTGCCAGTACTTGCATTCATTATGTAATTGGGTATATTGAAATACACTTTAGATTCTGTTGTTGTTAGTTGTTCAAGAAACATTACCATTGTCCAGTTGTCCTCACTCGTTGTTTTTCCTCTCAATTTATCTTGCTTGTGTGTCCAACTCACAACAATGTGCACAGTTGCACTCACATATTTGCGCTACATTTGATTTATGTATTTGTTATATAATTGAGTTACAAATGCAAGTAGCATGTAAGAGAGTGATTAGACACTGCATGCACATATGTGCGCGGCATGTCCTACGAATACTAAAATTATAAAAAATAATTTGACTATAATGCGCTAGTGTGCATGTGCCTGTATAACTGTGTATATATGTAGCCATGTACACCTCAGATGCGTCAAGTGTGCATATACATGAGCACATATAACTGTGTGCATATGTGTATGAATACATATGATCACAATAATAGAGTAAGCGGACCCAAATGAAGATAGAAAGATTACTTTGCAAATGAACTTGAATCTTGGGAGAAAATGTTGCATATCCATCCCCAATGCTTTAGGTGCTCTGCATAATTGCAAAGAAGTTGGTAGGCCATTTCAGGCAAAACCTACGATGAAAGCCAATTGCATTTAGACAAAATTGCAAAAATGCAACAAAAATGCCTCTTCAGATTCTAGTCTTTCCGAAAATCCCTATGCTCTCCAATAGAGTGAATATCATACCAAGTCTCTCTCCTTTTCCAGATAGCTTATTGACTTCATTTCACCAGACAGAACCTAAAACATCGACGAGTAAGCATATAATGCCTACATATAAAATTTTCCAAAAAAATATGTTATTATGAAGCACTTTAATTTAATGATACCTTTTGACGCATTTCCTCAAGCCGAATTCTCTCGTCAGCAGCATGCTGAAAAGAGTTTGATAACAGATCAAACAACATTCATATTAAAGACAACACTAAAAGGCCTCTTGATAGATGCACAAGACACAAATGTAAAAATATAGACTAATGGAAATATTTTGATGATTAATCCTAAAAGCGTAGAATTAGGGATATTTAGGCATCTACATACTGATAAGTGTATAGTAACGTACCAAAAATGACCTGAGTCCCAATGTTCACATGACCACTTGAACAACTTACATGAACGTACCAATGACAAAGGCGAAACATAACTAGTGCAGATTTATTTAGGATTTATACTAAATACTCAAAATTTAGCTCCTGGAAATTTGTCAAATACTCAGGTATTCGTGTAGATACAAGATACTCCCAGTGACAGATGGGGGGCCCAAGATAGACAAAATCATCTAAAGAAGGTCAAGGCCTCCAAAAATTTACAATTACTAGAGAAGAGGCGCACAATGATTCTCCTAAAAAAGGCGTGTATTATTGCAACTACCCATTTTCCTGTTTTATATGGAATGATGTTAAAAATGTAGCAGTTAACTTCAAACAACATGAAGTATATTTCTATTGTCTACACTGACTACAGCCTAGGTGTAGGAAGATAGAATTCAATGGAGCATGGAATGTTCTCCCATGCTTAGTGCTTGTACTGCATAACAATGGAAGATTGCTTGAATGCTTGTTCATCTTCAGAAGGCTAGTTCTTCCATAGAATTGAGATAGCTGTGAAATTTCCTAAAGCTAATGTATCATAAGGATTATAAGCAAAAGGCTTCACAGAATAGCTATCATACAAACATCTGCATCATTCTTAGTGGCATCTAATGTATTAGATCGAACAAAGAAGGCAGAACATAAAAATGTCAAACTAAGTACTTGAAGCAGTTGAGTAGTGTATGAGTGTGTACATGTGATGTATGACAAGGTATTTCAAAAGACTCAACTGACGATTCTATCGCACTATAACATTTTAAAAGTTATCATATATCAGAGTGCCTTTAAACTCTCAAGTCTAATTACGTCTCATTGTCTATCTCAAATTGTCAATCCCATCACAAAAGAAAAGGTTCGCGAAAAAATGAATTCTTGACAGAATGGGATGGTTCTCTTCACAGCACGAATAGTATGTATTGATGCGCTCCTTTTCATAATTAGATGAACTAAAAAAGGCGAAAAAGTCCTATTACAAAGACCTAACTTGTAAAAGTTGATGAAATGGAAGTGAGTTTCGTCCTTGAATGAATCATGTCAAAGAAATAGCCAACATGAGAAACACACCTGATCAATCACAGCTAGGGTTCCATTTGCTACGACCGGAATGAATTTATTATCAATCTGCCAAAGCACCTTGGCGCTCTCCAAGCCTTTTCTACTAATGGATTTAGGAACTAATAAACCACCACTGATATCAAGCATACAAGATTGAATATCCATTATTTCGTTTCCATCTTTAACATCATTCCTCCAATCTCCAACCTGTATCAATAATTTGAACATCAGTTGACAATTATCAGATATTTGCAGTACCTTGGTCTTTTATAATTCCTTAATGTTGTGTTTGGAAACAAGTATTTCATTTCAATTATGGATTTCAATTATGAAATCATAAAGGATAGAGTTTGAGAATGACAACGTTTGGGAAGTCATTCTCAAATCTAAACTTTTAAGTACTTTAAAAACAATGGTGTAATTGAACCAAATCCAAATTTGAAAATTTTTTATTTGCCAAACAATAAAGTTGAGCCAATTCCATATTTCCAAATGAAATCATTGTTCCCTAACATAGCATAACTTACTTTCAAATAATTGGAAATTTCCTTCGATTCAGCATCTGGACAACCCTCTCGCCACTTGGATCGTGAACTTTCTGAATCCTGAGCAAACTTCACTGAATCCTGAGCAAACTTCAAGTAGTCTACAATGATCACAAAGACAACAAGCTCTACTTAAAGGCCATTACTTTATAAATAATGGCACTTCAGAGGTTAAGAGTCGCATGCGTGTGTGTGTTTGTTTGTACATATCAGCCAAAACCTCTTGAACCCAATTCACACATATTTTTCTTCATTACAGAAAGTAGTTCATGAACACATTATTGATAGCGAAAAGTTTCATCATTCCAAGTCAAAACACCAAGACCAAATGGAAAATTCCTAATATATATATACAAACAATTTAGATTCTCATATAGACATTTTCTATATCCAATTATCCATATTCTTAATTAACAATTGCAAAATCAATATTTTATCGTATATGAAGTCTCTTACACATAGATAATATCCAAATAAATGCAGAATTGTCCGCACAATCATATCGTTTAAAGAAAAAATCCACTTAAGTCCTTACATATAGAAACAGAAAGGAAGACTTCGTCAAGTCAGTCTTACCAGATTACTTCAAACAATAAGAAAAAGAGCAAAGGAGCCACTGGATCTCTCATTCGAGATTAGGACTCGAAATTTGAGAAAATCACAGAGAGAACTGTTCTGCAGTTATTCATAAGATTTTGACAGTTCATAAGTTTGTCCTTTAAGAAACCTTATCTCCTCAATTTAAATTAGATTTTCCTAAGTTTTCAAGAAAGAAAAAAAAACACGCATACCAGTATATGCCCATTTAATGAAGAGGAATTTCAGAATATCATAATGTTGATGGAAATGTGTTCCTATCGAATTAATATATGACAGCCATGCCAACCAACAACCAGCTTCTTATTTAGACAAAAAAAACTCCATAACTGAATCAACAACTATAGACATGTTGAAACAAATACCATTGTTGAAACAAGCAGGCTCTGGGTTGCCATCCTGTGACCATGCACTATCTTGTATGGCCTTTGAACTTCTCTTCTTCTTTGATCTGGAAATGCCAGCATCAGTTTAAAAAATTAAGTTTTCAAGTATAAGAACTTCAACCCAAAAATAAAAAAAAGAAATACAAAACACATACTCAACATATAACAAAGAATCTTCTCCAATTCTTATCCCATCTTGTTGGTGATTTACACTAGAGGAATGAGCTGGTCTAAATGGGTGCTTTACCTTGGCTCTTTCTGCACACAATCCAAAATTTATCTTAGTTCATCTAAATTATACATTGCTAACCAGGTCATATTTTTAGTATATTACAAAAGTCAGGTCTAAGATTTGAAATACCTGAAACAGTACTATATCGAGGAGCTGTTTCCAAAGCAGATTTTTCAGTTGTAGAAAACAAAGAACTCTTTAGTGAGAGATATGTCTTCTTGCCCCTATAAAATGGAGGAGCTGATTGACTTCTTGATTTCACACAACTTCCAACTTCCAAAGAACTGCAATTTGAATCAAGAACTTGGCATCTTCCAGGATCAGGTCTGGGAGTTTTATCACAAGATATGGGTGAAAATAAGCATAGTGATGATTTATATGGAGAATAAATGTCTCTTTTAGAATCCTGACACGGAGAAAATGCTTCATTATTTACTAAGGAATCATATCCGGTTGTTATGAGGCTGTCAGAGCTATCATAATTCAACCCACAATTTCCCAAAGGAAGTTCATCTTGTCCAAACTCTTGGCATATCTGCAGGTCCATTTGCATTCCATTGTTAAAAGATGTCAATGGACTCAAGCAAACTGATGAGTTTCTATGCCTTCTGTCCATTGAAGTTGAAACAATGTCTTCAAATAAGGTGTCACAATGTGCTTTAGAGGGTATCTCATCAACATTATGCCTTTGTGGGGAATATATACAATTACCTCTATCAAAACCAAGTAATTCACTTGTAAAGAGTGATGTTGAATTCAAACAACTCGATACAGAGAAATTTCTAACGATAGACCTATCACTAAAACCGTCACAATATAATTCCTCTTCTTGATGATTAGACTTCTCAAAACTACTACTATTTCTTCCTCCTGATCTTCCGTTATCGATACAATTATCGAAATCCCAATCTTTAAGTCTGAGAGAAGGATATGTAATTTCAGATTGCTGAACATGGTTTGCAGGCGAGCACAAGAGTGGTGTATGATGTACACTTGAAGACTCTAAAGGGTATCCTACATCAAAGGAACCTCCATAAGATGGCAATAAATTGTCACATTCCATATGAATGTAGGAATCTAGTTTTGTATGGCTTGCAATTTTGGATCTAGGAAGTGGCGTCATATTTGCCAAGTCCATCTGATATGGTGCCCTACAAAAAATGTTCGGACTAACGCTATCAGCATCTCCAAGGCAAAGGAAATTGCTATAGTTTTGTTTTTCCGTGAAATTAGCAATCTGAAACTGATACTCTTTATCACAGTACAAGGACGCTTGAAGTGGACTTTTCCAAAAGCCACTTTGCAAATGGAAGTCCATTTGACTATCATTGACCCTACTTATTCCATTCTCCGGCATCATCTCGAAACTATAAATGTTTGACATTTCACTGCTCTCAACAAGTGAATCATCTACACTAACTTCATCCTTCCTTCTCAAACTTGAAAGACAGTTGTTTATGTGATTGGGCTCCCTTTCCATAGTGATATCATCACTTTCAATACAGATATTATTGCTCAAAATATCAATATTTTGCAGTTCTTTATTAGACTGCAGAAGATCAATGCCAAAACAATTTGTGACACCGAGGATGCAGTTAGAGTGAGACAAATCATCTAGTCCAGTAAATTCCATCTTGCATGCAGACTCCCTCTCAGAATTCGATTTTCTTAAATTCACAGAGATTCTTTTCGAAATCATGTGCTCTCTACAAATGTTCTTCCACGGAGATAAATTGTTCCAGTCTTTGACTTTCATTCCCATTGATTCTTTAGAGCATGCCTGTTGATTCTCACTATTTTGGATCTTACGTCTCTTTGTAGACATTTCACATGTCCTCAACCAAGAATCTGCATCACAAATAAGTTAATTATTATCATATTGGAACATGCTAAATGCATTGTTCTTTTTCCAGATAGGATAGGTCTGAGAATAAATAAAGTTTCTTAATGATTCAAGGTTAAGCCACACCTCACAAGAAACAAATAAAGATTTCAAAAATACAAACAAGATGTAAGACAAAAGTATTGATAACCTTTTTCCACTGAAGAAGACTTTACACTATCTTTCTCCGTGCCATCTTTCCTGATCCTATCAGCATCCTGATTATGAGAAACCGCTGGCGATAAATAAAAATATGAGATAGTCAAAACCAAAAGACACGTGAAACAAAAACAGAAAAAAAAAAAAAAAAAAAAAAAAAAAAATCCAAAATTTGCAACCTTACCCCTTCTTGATTCCTCACTCCACAAGGACATAACTGATTTTTCAACAAATGAAAGTACAGGAGCCCAATCCTACATCAAACTAAAATGTGAAGCCAAGTTGTTGAAAAAAGGGTAGCAACAGAATAAAATAAATTAAAAAATTTTGTACTCAGACAGGAGATTTATTTTGAACGTCACCGTGGTCAAAGCACATCAAGACTAAAATTTAAATGGAAGAGAAAAAAAATATGCGGCGGTATTTCTAGAGAAAGGAAGCATTTCAAATTTTCTCATCACTAACAGTCCGTCTAGGGGAATTTGAATTGTCAAACACAGGGAAAAATAGTATTCAATTTCTAGAGATTTTTATTATATTCCTTGATTCATTTTCCAAGTAGGATAAGTGGAGCCTAAGAATGAATAAGAATATATCATTAATTTATTTCCCAAGGCATTTCAATTAAACATATTGTGCACTTCAGATAAAAAGAAATGCATTGCAAGTTGTAGATTCGATTTGAGCAATATCAAGTTTTAATCTCCTGCCTATAACAGAGCTAACACTTAACCAATCATATCTCAAGCAGCATACATGTATGCGTCTGATCTGCAACACCTTATAGGAAAATCCAGAAAAATATATAGCATCATATGTGATGGAATTAAAACAATGCTCCACTCTATCATGCACACTCTAGAGCAAGGACAGAGAGTTACTTTCTTTGATAAAGTAACTAGTTTCCTAATTTTAGGCAAAAAGACAATTTTTGCATTTAATGGCCTAGTTTACCTCCAATGGAAGAAGACCGCGTCAACATAAGTTGACTTAGATGTCTTAAGCTAAGGAAAAAGATGAAAGTTTCAAGAACTCGCAGATGACAAGCTACTAAAATTACACTGACAAGCCTCATTTATAAAGCACCTTACATTTATTTACACAACTGAATTGCGGTTATTTATTCTCAATCATTTGGAGAAATAGCATTTACTTCTACTTGTATTTACTCTATCACTTAGATTCACAAAGGCCTCACGCCATAAAACTACCCTAATTAGTAATTATCATCCAAGGACTAAGATCATTGTCACCCTACACTATGAGTGAATTGCGTATTTTCTGTTGTGTTTTACTAACTCTGACGTTTGACATTTGACGTTTGACGTTTTCTACTTGTGCAGCCATTTGAGGGTGGTCTTAAATGAAGGGATTAATACGGAGACAAACCCCACAACCAGCATTGTCACTATTTTCATCCTTAAACCCAAGAGCAAACAAAACTTTGTGCTAACTTAATTGGATCCAATCTTTGACAGTCACATATCGTGCCCGAGAATAAGAGCTTGTACAACCAATGTTCGTCTGTATACCAAAGAGACACATCCTAAAAATCATATTAAACATTAGACAGTCCAGTATCCAGGTTTGACGTTAAAATGCCAATACAAGGAAGCTGCTAAGCTCATGCTAAGTGGTCTACTGGTATTTGCTGCCCACATCATATATAATGTCAGCTTTATTTTCAAAATGTCTTTAATAAATGAAGTTTAGATTGTACATATTATGGAAGGCAAGAGATAGGACGATTAGCAATATCTGGGAGGTAAACAGCATGCAGCCATTACTAGTCACCTAATCTACGGTTAAGAATTGCAGCAATCATAAAAACTAGGTCCAACTTTCAAATGAATCACCAAAATCTGCAAGGAAGAATTCTACATATCGTTGTGAAGACAATAACGAGCCAGAATGTCTTCACCAGAAGATTTACAGCCTGTCTACAAATGTTTTTGCAACTAAATCATATCACATTATTTTCTAATCAACCTACACAAATAAAAACATCACAATGTTAAACAAAAAATAATTACCTTGAATTCTACAGACGCCCTTGAAATTTCAAGATTTAAATCGTACAAGTAGCATGGACATGTCAGATTCAAACAGTACAACAGACATCCATGAAGTTGACCTCTCTTCTCGCCTCTATTACCTCTTAACTGGTCATGGTACATATCTGCCAGACGATTCAGAACTTTATGAATCGGACCTTTAACAACAATCCTTGAATTAACATCTGTATAATGTTAAGAACAACTTAGTTCAAAGGATGATCAATTTATTTCACCATAGCATGGAATTCAAAATTGTGGATACATATATATTGCACTGCCTGCAAAGCATAAATATGTGTCAAACTTTAGACCCAAATATAATCATATAGATGATACTGTACACTTCAATAATTGAAATATAGGTACAAAGGCTCACCTTGGAAGAGAAAGTACTAGACACAGCAGAGACATATCCAGTAAGCTTAAACAGTCCTTCTGAAAAGCTTAATTCATGTAAACAAGAGGCTTCAATACCAAAATTGTTGCACAATAGTGACAAAGGAGTAGGACAACTACGTGTGCAAAGCAATTCATCTTCACTGCATAAGAACATCAACAAATAAATTTCCTACATATCTAATCTAAACTATAAGTATGATTATAAAGTGGACACACCTTTCCATGTCAATGACTTTGAAGGAAGTTTTTGGCTGCACAAGAGCAATCCATACAGCGCATTTTTTAACTTCATGTAAAATCTTCTTGGCACTAGAACACAAATGCATAACGAAAACAAGGATACAATTAATCTAAGTTTCACAAACTGAAGCAGTCTGATGATTAACATTATTTCATTATAGTATTTGGATGTCTAATTTTTCAAATAAATGAGGGATGGTAGAAATTAGAAAAATTACTTAGGATGGCAATGAACTTGTTAATTCATAAGTAAGTTATGAATTATAACAAGTAACTATAATTTTGGGAGTAACAACACTTAAAAGTTGAGCAACTCTTCAATTTTAACTTCCCATGATAGGACTAATTCAAATATTAAATAACTTCGTACAAGTGATTTCAAAATATGCATGTTACCAAAACTAATTCTATGTACATCAAAAGCTACTTGAATCTTACAACACTTTACCAAATTGTTTCCACATTATACCAAACAAGCAAAACAGGACAAAAATCCTTACAAAACAATCCCCGCATAACCCTTTTTAGTTACTCACACACTCTTCCTCTTCTCTTCCATAAACCCCTTTTGATCTGACCCAAACTTCACATCATTACAAGCACGCAAACCAACCAACAAAGGTATATGTCACTCCCTTATTCCCTCCAAATGAGCCGGCAGCCCTCTTATATTCCCATCCAACTTCAATCGTATAAGTACTCAAACTCTCACTCAACATAAATCCCCTTCATCTCTCTAAACACACTTTTTTTTCCCTTACTTAAACTACTTCAAAAACACCTAAAACACAAGTTAATATGCACAAAAGTATCATAGACATATACTTCCTCCGTTCCTTAATGAAGTTCTCATTTGCCATTTTGGGGTGTTTCATTTGGAGTTCCCATAAAGAACCTTTCTATTTATATCACAAATTATGGACATGAATAACCTTTTTCATCCTCATTTTAATATTTTAATAACACTTATGATCCCCACATATTTTCCACTAACTTTATTTTAACAATTTTATATTATGCCCCCACATGTTTCCAGTGAGAGCCAAGCTTATATGAGAATCATGATAACCAATCTTCCCGATAAAAATATGTTACTTTTTACATAAAATGTGTTACTTTTGTACAAAAATATGTTACTTTTATTTTGAAAAAAAGTTGATACTATTTAGTAAAAAAAGTGTTACTTTCAGAAATAAAATATATTTTCAAAAAATCAAAACTATGATAAAGTAACACGTTTTTTCAGAAATGTAGCACCTTTTGATGTAAAAAGTAACACCCTTTTATATGGTTTTTTCAGAAATATTTTCTTAAAGTAACATTTTTTTGCCTAATGGTATCAAAAAAAACAGTAACACCTTATTGAATAAAAGTAACACGTTTTCACTGGAACTTAATTGTAAACCAATACCCTACAACCCCTTTTCCGGGAACCCTCCTCCCATGACCCCACTTCTCGCGACCTTCCCCCGCTCTAAAACCCCCTATGTGCAAAACCTTTATCCCCTAAAACCCCTTTCCGCAACAATTGTCACCTTAATCACAACTGTAATCACCGTATTTAGAGTAAATCTATCAAGGGGACCTCCATAAACGCAGGAGAAAAATCTTCCCCACAACAATTTCCAATTACATCAAGATAAATTAACTAAGATCCATATCTTATAAAAAATGAATAAGAAAAAAAGTTCTAATTGTAGAGTTTTGAGATGAAATATTGGTACAATTTTGAGAACTAAATTGAACATTGTCATTGGAGAAGAGAGAGAAGGTTGTATATATGTCGATGGTGGTGGGTATTTCTTAAATGGATATTGAATATATGATGGAGAGGGTGGTTGGAGGAATTCATGGGAGGTGGACTCAATGGTAGTGGGTAGTTGTAGGTCATTTGGATATGTAAAAGAAAATATGGTGCAAAGGTCGGATTTTTCAAAAATAATCGAAAGGTGGGATTTTTAAAAGAGAATCACCCAAAGGTGGGATTTTTAAAATTAAATTTTCCATGTTTTAATGGAAATGTTTCCATAATTTACATTCCAGGATTATTATAAATACGTTGTTTGTCTCATTCCTTTATTGCAGTTTTGTGAGAGGTGTTACATTTCATATTATTTTATATCTATTAGAAGGCCAAATTCCGCTGCAGCTCTATCTATTGGTATCAGAGCCAACGTCTAAATTTTGACTAGCAAAATTCAATTTAGTGTAAAATGGCTTCTACTAGTGGAAATGTCAAAGTAGGCAAATATGAAATGTATTCGGTTAAACATTATTTCATATTTGCCTACTTTGACATTTCCACTAGTGGAAACCATTTCACTAAATTGAATTTTACCACTCAAAATTAAGACGTTAGCTCTGATACCAATTGATAGAGCTGCAGCGGAATTTGGCCTTCTAATGGATATAAAATAATATGAAATGTAACTCCTCTCACAAAAATGGAATAAAGGAATGAGACAAAATAACCGATATGAAGTAACAAAATATAACTTAAGAAATTCAACTCTCTTAATTATATTACTCTTTAATGTGAATTACAATGTTGATGATGATCTACAACTACATCTAAAACAACGTATTTATAATAATCCTGGAATGTTAATTATGGAAACATTTCCATTAAAACAATGAAGCATAAATAATCATGCCTACATTTCCTCTCTTGTTATCCTTTTATTTCTCTTCTCATTTGTTTTTTTGATGTTTCCTTCTTTCTCTCATTTTCACATTTCCTTGCTTATTATCCTCTGCACCTTTAATTCCTACAGGCTACAACTATAATAATTATTAAAAATATATGACATGTCTATAGTGGTTAATTGGCTTAAAACCATATTATATAACTTCTCGACCGTTGCATTGAATTAAGAAATTTTAATATTTCTTTAATTATTTATTTTTTTAATCAAAATTGGTTATTATTTATTATTAAAAAAAGGCTAATTCGGTAAGTAAATTCAAGGAGTTATGAACTCATATAATTAAGTCAAATTTTAATCAATAACCTATAGCTACTAAGTGTAAAATACGTTTAATTTTGTTGGGTTATGAATTTATGAGTTTAAAACATCATTAAAATATCATTAATTAACTATAGTTATTATATAATTGGAAATTACAGCACTTGAAATCTAGTGGAATGACATTAAAAATCATCAAAAATAATGATTTATAGTAACTTTGTAATAATGGACTTGTTAAAATACTTCATGTGTTACCTAATACTTTTTAGCACGTAATTCAATGTATATTTCAATATTAAATATCTTTATTACGACTAAACAAAAAATTATGAAAATTACATATTGAAAAACAAGGGTGGTTGCACAAACTTTCAAACATAACCTGTAGGTAAAAAATGGTAAATTTCATTGATAACCAAGTTGGAGGGTACCTGCATTGCATTTGTCTTCTCCGCACCGGTTGATTGTAAAACAAATCGCGAACAATGACTGCAAAATTCCCAATATTTAGATCCTTTGCATTTTGAGAATATGAATTCCACATCTACGAAACAACATAGTCAAAAGACAAACTTTGTGCAAAATGACATTTGTCATTATCATCATCCCAATGAGTGTTGCCTAAGGCAAGGTCGCATACCCTCATCATATGAAGATCACAATCGAAGGGAACCCCTCAAATCGCAAATAGACATTTGTAAATAACATAATGTGAAAAGAAACAAGTGCAACATTCATTACTAATTAGACGGTAAAAAAATTCAGAAAATTATATTAAGAGAAACCTTTTGGATATGACTACCTTAACCATGTGGCACCTTACACATAAAACCTACTTTATTTTTGTGTTGGAGAGCCAGAAACAAAGAATCGTATAGAGACTAGAACCGATTTTGCAATTGAATTCTCGTGTACGCAAGTATGATGAGCTATTTATAGTAGAGCTAAAAGGTCAAAGCATAGAACTACTAACATCGTATCACTTTAGTGTTTAAGATAGCACATTAGCACCCATTGAATAGTACATTACCCATAACTATATCTCACAAAAACATTAGCATTTCCTTTAACACACCTCACTAGTATCTTTAGCATAAAATTCCTTGGCTAAAAGGCATCATCAAGGACTACAAGTGCAAAACAAATAAAACTATAAATAGGGCACAAATTTATCTATATTATCCAACAGGAACAGAGAAACTGTAACATATATGGGGGAAAGGAAAATTCACTCATCCAGCACAGACAGAGATGCATTTCAAGAAAGAATAAAGATGGCATTGAGCATGACAGATAGTTAAAGATGCATTTAATCTAAGAACTCTAATTGTCCAGCCCAACTATATTATCAGCAAAAAGGTTATCCGATAAAATAACCAAATATCTAACAAACATGAAATCCTAACAGTATGCAAACAATGAAAGAAAGAACATTAGTTCTCTTCATTTTACCATAGTATACATACTAAAAGGGGTGTTACATGTATAGTTACACATGCATTGCCACTTTGTTTTGAGTTCAATAAGCCTTTGAACATCCAAAATGCTCCCGTGAACAAATAAATGAATATAATCGGCATACATTGTAATAAAAGACCAACTAAAATCCATTTTAATGTTCTCATAAGACAATTATAATCAACAACTATATCCCCAAAAAGCAATCATCGTTATTCCACACTCCAACAATGAGATGTACTAATGTAAAACAAAGGTTGGAGCTTATCAAACTAAAGAGAAAACAAATATAAGTAAATGATTAGCCATGTGATATATGAGGAAGTCAAAAGTTGACAGCTAGAAATAAAATGTCAATTTAGACATACGAAATGTATGAACCACCCAAAAAATGAAAGTTCATTCAAAGAAATAGGTTCATAGTATAACATTACCAGTTGTACCGACATCTTGTCTATCGTTATCAATACTA
Source organism: Amaranthus palmeri (assembly GCA_019776075.1). NCBI lineage: Eukaryota > Viridiplantae > Streptophyta > Magnoliopsida > Caryophyllales > Amaranthaceae > Amaranthus > Amaranthus palmeri. The sequence continues at coordinate 11,920 of JAAKBH010000640.1, read as the reverse complement.
AGACAAAGGCATTTTCGACCCTGAAAAAAAAAACACAAATGCAATTGTGATCAGGAAAAAAGATTAGATGGTTCCACAAATCCCGACACTATGAAGATGGAAACCATAAGATGAAATTGTAAGTCGTACTTGCCTTCATAACTTTTCGATATCCATTAGGTCTCCCATGTATTCTAGTTACAATTTCTACCAAAGAGATGTCGGCAATTGAGCATAAGACTTCTCCACGAAATCCAAAGCTTTTCACATTATCCTTTTCTTCATATAAATGCGGAGATTTTGATGTTGCTATATAAAGTAACCACAAATTCACACAACACACCAAATTAAAAAATAAAAACGCAATTATCATAATTAATATACTTTTGTTTACTATGTTCTTCTTTAGCGGTGGTGAAAGACAAAGGGTTGATTATGAGTAAACATTAGAGCTTTTATAGTCCACTTAGACCTTGCACAGTAATCATATACTATACTAAAGTAGTAGGAGACTAGGATACATGTCATCGTAAATGAATTCCAGCTCAATTCTACTATTGGTGTTAATTTAAATAATTTTATTTATCTATAATTTTTAACAGTCATAATGTAATTAATTGATTTCAAAATATTTTAGCTATCTATATAATGCCTCTTTTATAAAAAAAAGTTTCCCCCAAATGAAATGGAATACTATGAGTAAACAATGCACTTTCCTTAATTATCAATAAGGCTTCGAAATGGCGTGAGTGATGTCGATAAAGTTTGAGGATTTGCTGATTAGATACTTGAATTTGGCAAAGTAATGCTCAAGGAACTAAATGGCGGTGAAGTTGGGATCGAATCGACACCCCATATGATATCTTTATCAAGGACACATAACATTTGATTGCATCAATTGTTTATAGCACTTATGCATTGGGTCGTGGTAGCCTTTTCTGTGATAAGGTTGTTTTAGCTCCTACATAAGAAATTGATGTCGAAGTTTATGATTAAGTATTGTATTGACTACCTTGGTGATAAGAAGGTTCATTTGAGCTTAGATTTCGTAAGGCAAACAGGTGGTTTTCAACGGAAACACAATTAGTGGTTTTAGTATGTCAAATCGTGAAATTAGAATGAAGGTGTTCTAATTACGTTGCATAGACATATTTATCATTGAATTTATTTGTGCAATGGCATAAGATGGACTTCTATTGAAAATGTTGTGTTCAAAGAAGTTTTATTCCAACCTTAAAAGGTACTTTCAAGATGGGACTTATTATGTAATGTTTCTCTTTTAGATTCTCTTAGTGAATTCATACTTCTAATTGTTTACTATTTATTTGTATTTGTAGGTTATTGTTGTTTGTTTAACAAGTTGATGTATCTGATACAACAAAGGGGTCTTATTAATTTTCTTTTTATTGTTGTAAATTTACATTGTTTTTCATAACTTGTTGACAATTTTAAAAAACATATTGCTTATTCCAATTGTTTTGTCGCTCATATCTATTTGTAAAGTTTTTAGAAGATTCAAGTATATAATATTAATATATGCTCTCATTTTAAGTATAAACTATATATTTTTTATTTACGAATACTTTTACTCAAGAAATGCTTGTAATCCTGTGCATAGTACGGTTAAGTACCTAGTATTCACAACAATGCTAAAACCTTAATCCCAAACCTTATGCTTTAATAATAAGGAACATAATTTGATGAAACCGATTTAGGAGTTCAAATGGACCTACTAATTCAGGTGCTTCACCTTGTGATTCATGATCGCAATAAACACACAAAAGCATAGCACTGACTTCCAACATCAGGTAGCTGAAATTTAAAGAAGATTGCAGGTCGTCAAGAATCTTTTCTTGCTTCAAAAACGAAGATTGAAACAAAGATAGATAAAAATCTGACTTTGTAACAAATGTTCCAGGAGGTGAATTATTGTATGTTGGTCATGTACAATAATGACAAGGCATACAGCATACATGGAACATAATAAGTTTCCAAAAAAAGAAAAAAGAATACATTACCATATCTTTCCCCCAGCAACCCTAGTCCTTCCCTGCTAATACCAGATCCTGCATAAGCAATACATGTACAAAACAATTAGTGCTCTGATTAACCACGTATTCTAAAATATAGCTTAACTAGTTAGCAGAAAATATTACTGACCATCATCCTCTACTTTAACATAGCCATTGTTAACAGCAACAGAAACTAATACCTGAAACAAATCAATGACTATTAAAAGCAAAACATTGAATACTAGATAGGTGCTTGATCATAGAAATATAACTTAAAAATAAATCATCTTTAGCTTTAAAAAAACCCCTTTTTGACAAAATCAGTCTTTGAAACTGATACCTGAAACAATAGGGCAAAGGCTATGACCCATATCACATAAATTTTACATGAAGTCGGGATGTTTTGAAAAAATGTTCTAATAAAAATAGGGCATTATGTTCACTAGACAGAGCAAGTTTTCCAGAACTAATCGTCAATCGACAGGAAATATAACCTTTGTGGCACCAGCATCCAGGCTGTTGTATATGAGCTCTTCAACAACAGTAGTTAAGCAGTTAATGATGACCCCTGACCGCACCATACTATGAAGATCTTCTGACAAAGGCTTGATTATTTCCATTGAGGCTATACCACAAGTCCTCAACTAACCAATTCCTTTAGCCATTCACACTGTAACATCAAATTAGTTACCAAAAATTGGTAGATGGAAAAAACCAAATGTAGTAATTACATGTTCAAAATCTGTACCAATATCAAAATTAAAATACCTAAATTTTGAAACTCCCTATTAGGAAATAAAAAACCTATTAGTTTCAACACAGAATGACAATTTCTGGAATTCTCTCTAGCAGATTAAGATTCTTTCTTCTTTAATCTTTATTGCTCCTCTTTATCATTCTTTTTTCTATTTTCCACTTTGAGTAACTCCAGATTGATAACAAACATAGAATTGCAAATCAATATCTAGACACAAAAAAGCCAAAGCTGATAGCATTAGCATTATTACTCTTCGTATATATTTATATTGATTTAATGTTTGTTAATCTTCAATTTTACTTTTCTTCTCCTTTTAGCTAACCCATGTTTCTAACAAAACCTCTTAGTTCATCACAAGCTATTTAGGGTAATGTCATAACCATTACCTGAAACGCCAAATCGTTGCACCGAACGGCGTTTCGGAACATTCGTACAAGAACAATTCGGAAACGAGAACCAGATTGCCGGCGACAACGTTCCAATTGCTAACATAAAAAACCTTCTAAGGCCTCCAAAATTGGCGTTGAGCATAAGAAAATATGTAGTCTAAGGAACTATACTCTAACAATAGAGCAAAAAAAAACAAAAGAGAGGATGAAGAAAACTTACCGTCATGGTGGTTGAAGAACTCAAAAGTTCCCTCGAGATTTTTTTACAAAAATGCGCCGCTTTATACTGAGGTGGTGTTAAATATTACACTCTTTTTCAAAGGAAATACTCCCTCCGAAACACTTAACATGTCTCATTTTCTTATTTGGCAAAATCATATTAATGGTTCCATTTATTTTTTTTCTTTCTTTTTTTTACCTAAATATCCTCATAATTCAATTCTCAATACCCAAGTACCACCTTTATAATTAATTTAATCAAATAAATTCTCAACTGCCACCTTTTTAATGGACCCCACACCACAATAACCGTGAAAACTCAAATGGGACATCTAAAATGATTCGGAAGGAATATATATACTTTACAAAAATTCATAATCAATAACTGTGATCACAAGAGGACAAAATAAATAATACTCCCTCCGTTCTTTTAAGTTCTTCTACCTAACTATAACGATTATTTTCAAAAGTTCTTCCATTTTAGAATACTTTTTATTTTTGGAAATTTTTCATCCCACTTTTACCCCTTAAACCTCCACTTTTCTTAATTCACACTATTAATTAATTTCTTTCTCATATTTCTAATACAATTATTATTTCACGCTACTATTTTATTATTTAGTCTTTTATAATTCCAATACAATTATTACTTTCCATTACTATATAATTAAAATAATATTCACTACCACCAAAGATTCCATCTTTCTTAATATTTGTGAAACACCTAAAGTGGAACATCAGAATAGAACGGGGAAGTATTACATTTAAAAAAAATATTAATTTTTTTTTGAATATCAATGTGAGGCTTAACTATTAAGAAGAATCAGAAAGTACAATAATGTCCGAGATCCAAAGTGGACCCCCATCAAGCCATACATTTGAACAACAACTAGCACGAACCCATCTCGGTAACCGGTGGGTGACCATATTGGCTTCACAGAAACAAAAAAGGAACTCTACATGCTCGACAGAAGAGACCCTAGACAAGATATTACGAACTAAAACTTGAGAGTGAAAGCCTCTAGATAACACTCCTTGGAGGGCCTTAACAACATTTATGGCATCCCCTTCGAACGTGACGTGGCGCCATCCATGCGTGATGGCCAACTCTGAAGCCCAAAGGAAGGCATGTAATTCGGCTATTTCAACAGAAATGTATGGCCAACTAGTCTTTGATGCCGCAAGAAGAACTTTGCCGCAATGATCACGAGCCACCACCCCGAGCCCAACTTTATCATCAATGATATTAACCGTCGCATCCACGTTGAATTTAATTCCTTGCGGTAAAGGAGGACTCCACTTTGAATTGGCACGACGAACACGATCTTGATATGGCTCAACAATAGCTTTTTGGTACTCAGATAACAAATCGGTAGCCCTCTTAACGCACAATTCCGGAGACGTTGTCAAATTTTCAAAGTAAAGATCGTTACGAGTACTCCAAATTTGCCATGCACATAAGAGTAGAATATTTGTATTGTCTTGATTGGACCGAAAGAAAAGGAGTGTCCATCCATTCACAAACAGAGATCAAATTGGGGGTAGAATACGCGCCCAATACCAAAGCCCAAACACGCCTGGCCCATTTACAATGAAGGAGAACATGGGTATTGTCTTCTATGAGCCCACATCTTTTGCAAGAAAGAATATTAGGAAGGCCTTTTTTCTTTAAGTTTGACCCGTGGGGAAGAATATCCCAAGCCGCTCTCCACAAAAAAATTTTAGCTTTCGGAGGTATAGGACGACTCCAAATTTGCTTCCATAACGGGTCATTTCCGCTTGAGCTGGATGCGTAAGATTGGTTCTTGAGGGCACAAAAAAAAAAACCTTATTAATAATATCCAATTGCCAACAAAAATTATCTTTATCAATAAGAGAGGCCACAATGGCCTCTTTATCTAAAAAGCGAGGAGGCGTAATAACTTTGCCCGACCCATCCCCCCTAACCATGCTTCATCCCAAATATTAATAGATTCACCGTTCCCCACCCTCCACCGCACCCCTAAATCAAGAAGAGATTTCGACCCTCGAATACTCCTCCATGCGTAACTAGGATTAATCCCCATAGTCGACTCCCAAATGGAAGTCTTAGGAAAGTAGCGTGCTTTTAAAGATCGAGCCAATAATGTCGAAGGAAACAAATTGAGGCGCCAAAATTGTTTAGCTAAGAGAGCATTGTTAAATAATTTTAAGTCGCGAAAGCCCAAGCCTCCATCACATTTAGGACGACACAAATCTTTCCAAGCCTTCCAAGGGATACCCCTTTCCGAATTAGACGTGCCCTACCAAAAATTTCGAATTATTTTTTCAACATCATCACAAAAAGCCGAAGGTAACTTAAAACAACTCATTGCATATGTAGGTATGGATTGGGCCACCGCCTTAATAAGAATTTCTTTACCGGCTTTAGATAATAATTTTTCTTTCCAACCCTTCAATTTTTTCCAAATACGATCTTTAATGCCCGAAAAGGAAATTTTCTTGGATCTTGGAAAAAGAGTCAGGAGGCCCAAATATTTTTCATGATTCGGAACTTTCTTGAAACCCAAAGAATTGCTAACACGTGAGACAATATCTTGCGAAAGATTCTTGCTATAAGAAACCTCACATTTCTCATAATTAACCATTTGACCCGATAACAACTCATAATGCCTAAGAATACCCAAGATAATATTAGCCTCCCGCACATCGGCCCGAGCAAAAACCAAACTGTCATCGGCAAAAAAAAGATGAGTAATTAACGGAGCATGGCGAGCAATGGAGATGCCATGTAAGGACTGTTCTTTATGAGCTTTCTTAATAAGGGCACCGAGCCCCTCAGCACACAAAAGGAATAAATAAGGAGAAATGGGATCCCCTTATCTCAACCCACGCTTTGGAAAAATCACTTCTGATGCTTCCCCATTGACCAAAAAAGAAAAAGATATCGTCGTTACACAACGCATCACCCTATCAATCCAAATAGCGGGGAATCCCATTTTAATCATAACGCAAGCGACATAATCCATTCTACCCAATTATACGCCTTGCTCATATCCAATTTGAGGGCCATAAATCCCCTTTTCTTTGCAAGACTATGATTCATAAAGTGAAAAATCTCGGATGATAGTAAAATATTGTCCGTGATTAGACGACCCGGGACAAACGCGCTTTGACTTTCATCAATTATTAAAGGAAGAATACCCTTCAATCGATTAGCCAAAACCTTTGAAATTAGTTTGTACGACACATTGCACAAACTAATTGGCCTTAACTCGGTCATTTTAGACGGACTTTTAGTCTTGGGGATAAGGGTCACAAATGTATGATATTGAGATCATCTGGCATCACTCCATCATTTAAAAAACCAAGAACCACATTGCACACATCATCGCCTACGAGATCCCAATATTTTTTATAAAATAACGCCGGGAAACCATCCGGCCCTGGAGATTTACAAGGATGCATCTCAGCCAAAGCAGACTCAATTTCCTCCCGATGATAGGGCCGAACCAAGCTAGAGATCATATCACTATTAAGTCTCGGATGAATAAAATCAAGATCATCAATCGTTATTTCCGGACGAGAAGTGGAAAAAAGATTAGAAAAATAGTCCACACCACCCTTTGTAAACCTTCTCGACTCTTATGCTTAACCCCACTTGAATCCTCAAGAAACTTAATAAGATTACGACGTCTCCTATTGGAAGCCTTGGCATGGAAATATGTTGTATTTTTATCATCATCCCTCAGCACAAAAGGACGGCTTCTTTTCCAAGCCGCTGTTTCTTGTTGTTGACGCAAAAGACGAAGCTCGCGTTCCACCTTCCGATATTCCTCAATAACACTCGGAGAGGGATTCATTTTTCGAACAACTTTTAATCTCTTCACCAACCACGCCACTCTCTTGTAAGATCTTGAATAAACATCCTTGTTCCATTGCTTAAATTGGGCCCCACAATCTCCACGACTTTACACCAATCATCATGAAATTTTGATTTCCCCAATCCCCAAATGTTACGAACGCAAGAGTCGAATTCCTCATGATGAATCCATCGCCTAAGGACGATCGTCTTCTCTCCAAATACCTTTCTCTTCTTCAAAAGTACCATCACCATAAAGAACAATAGGGAGATGATTCGACCCATCCCAAACCAAATTTTCCACGCTAGCATTAGGAAAATAATCCCACCAAGCCGAGTTAGCCAACACCCGATCCAATTTTTCTTCAATTAAAACAATCAACCCTTTTATTGCTCCAAGTAAATTGATAACCATGAGAATCCACCTCACGAAGCCCATTCACATCCAGACAGTCACGAAAGGCACTCAAATTATTAAAGTCGCAACTCAAACCACCTCTCTTTTTCAATTCTTGGAACCTCTATGATACCCCAGATTTAGTATGAAAAGAGATTGATAGACTACTCATATCAACAAGGTGCATCAATGGTATCAGAGCAACCCTGCGACCGTGGCTGATTGTGTGTTCGGTGCACCTAGCGGAGGAAAAAGATCCTGAAGTGACGGTCCAACGAGGACGTTGTATTCTTAAGTGGAGTTGAATGTGATACCCCGGATTTAGTATGAAAAGAGATTGATAGACTACTCATATCAACAAGGTGCATCTTCTTTTCTAAGGAGCCCATTTGCTAAGAACTCCACAGTTAAGCGTGCTTGGTGGAGAGCAATCTTAGGATGGGTGACCTCCTGGGAAGTTTTCTAGGTGCGTACGAGTGAGGCCAAAGTGCGCTGGAAAGACTTGTGTTGGTTTGTGGGGCTAGTCTACAGTCTCTATGAGTAGTCACCGGCGGTCCGAGGGGCCGGGGTGTTACAACCTCATTAAAGTCACCACCCAAGACCCACGGCTCCGCATAATCTTTTCCTAATCGATTTATCAAGTCCCACGTGCGATATTTTTGCCCACCCTCAGCCCACCTGTAAATCCCCGTAATACGCCAAGATTTCCCATCATCCTCCTGAACTTGACAATCTATAAAATGCTCATCTTTTCCTAACACTTTTAAATCAAATTCTTCCATCCAAAAAATCGCTAACTCGCCCGCCCTTCCTTGAGCTTCAACACTAACACTTCTATCAAACCTAAGACGATCTTGCACACGACGAATCATCTTTTTATCACACTTTGTTTCACTAATAAACAGAAACTCAGGGGAACATTTACGCACAAGAGAACAAAGTGCGTTCATTGACGAGGGGTTCCCTAACCCTCGATAATTCCAAAATAAACAAACTCTCATTGGGAACCGAGAGCCCATTTTGTGAGGCTCGCCACACTTGAAGATATTATCACAATAGAATTATCAACATCCATCGACATGACCGCATGACCCTCTTTTTGAACGGACCCCGAGAATCGGCATCCACCATAAGCTCATCATACCCATTGTTGGCCCATTTAGTTTTGATGATAACGTAAACTTTAATAAACAAACATATTTTGTCTTTGAGATTGTTTTGATAGGTCAAATATCCGATCTTTATAAGGGTCGTTGATGGACCATTAAGCGTTGAAAAGGGATTACTTATTAACTGTTCCAAGATCAAGTCAGAGTTCTAAGATTGGTCAATCGGAGACAGTGCAGTGTTCCCAGAATCAGCGGTCAGAGGAGAAGTCAACAAAAATAATTAGGAAAATAATTTTTAATTTTTATTTTTCTTTTTAGATTTGTTGTACGGGTAAATTAAGTCTAGAATGCACAAGGAAATTAATTAAGAAATTAATTTAACTAACTCCTAAAAAGTCTCCTTAAAATTAGGATCTTAAAATAAGTTTTCTTAAATTGTCTTAGCTATTTTAGCTAAAAGACAAGAAAACTTGGAGTAACTACCAAGCTTTCCTACCACTCTCACGCGTAAACTAGCCCTCAACTCCCACTATCTTTGATCATGGGATTATGGGCAAATTAGATCTAAAAATCTATATAAAGGATTTTTCTACAACCGGCACACTTGGTGATCAACAAGGAGAAAAATATTCATGTAAAATCTTTAGAGTTCTCCTATGGAGATCAAGGGAGAAATATAATCACTCATATCGTTCGAGTGCTCCCTTGGTGATCATTTGAGAGAGATTTATTTTTCCGAAAATATTGTGCCCAAAAATATTTCGTGAGGTTTACAAAATAAAGAGAGGAAATCTTGATTGATTTTAATTGCTAATTAATTTCAAGATTTAATCCTTGTGTTATTCTTGATATGATTCATCCATTTTAGATAAATCTTGTAAAGGGTTTATTTGAGAGTTTTTGTTATTTAGACTTGGGTAAGTCTAAAGGGTAGAGAGTAGAGAAACGGTAAGAGGTTACCGTGAGTAGAAGAGAAACGGTAAGGAGTTACCGAGAGAAGAAAAAGAGTAGAGAGGAGAAGTTATTTTATGTAATAGAGGAGTGATTTACATAAAATAATAGAGAAGAGAAATCCCTAGTGGGTCGTGGTTCTTTTTCCCACGTTAAATCTTGGTGTTCCTTTTATAGTTTTCTTTTATATTGTCTTGAGTATTTTTGTTATTCAAATTCCGCAATAAAAAGGGCTAAAAATACTCAAAAGGCGAAAGTAACAATTCACCCCCCCTCTTGTTACAGTTCATTGTCTCTAAGTGTTTCTACACCCATCATCGTCATTTAGCCATTTTTCTCCAACCGCAAGAGACAAGGTTAAAGATGTTTTCTCTGGAGCCTGATCCCTACCCATCTTTTTCCACTTTCGAACTCTACGACCCGTGCTCGACGAGGGTTGAACCACTACTGAACTTGGGCTATTCAATCCTGGACCACTACCCCCATTCGCCACCTCCTCTTCACGCCTCATACTCTCCTTATTCACGTCTGTATCGTGCCTTCCACCATTACTACTATCCACTAGACCCCCTTCTTCAAGATTGCCCTCCCTCTCAATTAAATTCAAAACAGACCCATTATCACCCATGGAAGAAACATCTTTGGCATGGGTGTTTTGACCCTCAACCCTTCCCCCAATGGCCACCGTTTTTAATAACGTCGTTACTCTTGTTATACTTTCCTCATGCACCTCATCCGGGATGTCCTTCTTAGTCTCTTTCTTTGGAAAAAACAGCTTTTTCCCACACGAAGGTTTTAATACGTACCTATCTTGTGACTCATCAAGAACCAACGGTTTCCAAGGAGAAGCTTTCAACCACGGGCCAAAATTCTTGACCAATGAAGAATCTCCAAACACATCCTTGCAATCGTTTGTCACGTGACCCAACTTCCCACAATAAAAGCAAATCATCGGAAGCTTTTCGTATTTGACCAGACACACACATATTTCTCCGCCACGAATTTTAAAGACACTTGCTTCTTAGAGGCCTTCGAACATCCAAACTAACTCTAAGACGTACCAATTTTTCTAATCCCAAACTATCCGATCGATCCATCTCCATGAAGCGCCCTATCTTATCACCCAACATTTTCACGTTTCCCTCATTACCCCGACCCCGAAACGGTATATTATAAATCTGGACACAAATTAGTAAATCAAACACCTGAAAATTAGAGAGGTTAAAAGATTCATCCACGTCGGTTAAAAGAATCGCCATCTTGTCAAAATGCCAAGGTTGGCCCGTAAGTACACGCTCTTTGTCTCGCCAATGGTAGAATTGGAATTGATACACATTTGGACCAAGCATTGTCACATCTACCCCATACTGAGTTACCCATACGTTCTTTATAGTCGTCATGAACGCCGTTGGATTCAAAATTCGGTTGGCCCATAACTTCCCAATGAGCCTTAAAGAAATTTGGTCCTTCTCGTTCTCATCATCATCGACCACCCACTCACCCTCGGCTTCCGGCCCACCGTCCTCCTCATTTAGAACCCCCGAACCCGAAAATTCACCACGTCCCTTATCCTCCTCATTAGAATGACAATGATGATTGTCATTCTCACAAGACTCCCATCGATCTTCAGGCCCCATAGTAGTGCAATCTTGCTGCCCCTTAGTACCCTATCTCTTCCATGAATACCCAAGAAAGAACAGCAAAGCACCAAAATGAAAACCAAAGAAAAGAACAGAGAACGAAAAACCGGGAAGAAGTGGACAAAAGAAAATCTCCACAAGGAAGAATAGGCTAGAATACACTAGAGAAACCCTTACTCTAGAGAGAGAAGGGAGTAGTTCTTTACGCAGTTCTATTAAAAAAATATTAAAATAACCAGTTTCAAAATAGATAAAATTAAGGAAAATTTGCCAAGAATAATCCCAACTATCACCCGTTGGCCAGAAATAATCCCAACTATTGATTATTTTTGAATAATCCCAACTATTGATAACGTTTGCTGAAAACAGTCCCATTTGTTTTTAAACCGGTTGTAGCAGGTCAAATTGAAAGCAACTAGTAATGAATGAATATGAACAATGAATTTTTAAAAAAAAAGCTAAAAAAAATTACATAACTTAACCTGCTACAACCGGTTTCAAAACAAATGGGACGGTTTTTAGCAAACGTTATCAATAGTTGGGATTATTAAAAAATAATCAATAGTTGGGATTATTTCTGGCCAACGGGTGATAGTTGGGATAATTGTTGGCAAATTTTCCTAAAA